>CM017189.1:24089202-24244202 GCA_004837865.1 Musa balbisiana
TTTGTAAACAAGGTATTTAAAGTGCCAACTAACCTTAGTTGGTAAGGTGTCAACCTTGAATTCCACCTTAATTTGTTTAATAAATAAATCTTCCTAAGAAATAATAGATCGTATATTATATTATTCTTCGGTGAAGAATATTATCTTAGTAGTATATAATTTGTTACAATTTTTATTTTTAAAATTTTAAAATATTTTAGCATTATAAATCATTAGAAATTGATCCCTTTTTTTTTCCGAGGGATAAAAGGGCCTTGGACTTTGAATGGTACAAGTGTGTTCCACATTGCACGAAAATGTAAAGAGTTGAAGGATGTAAAGAGTTGGCCACATTATCCTTATATTTCCCCCATTACATTGAGATTCCTACTCTCATAAGAGTTCGCTCCTTGAGTTGCTCGTATATGTTGATACAAAGCAGACGAACAGTTCTCTTATCTAATACGCCTTGGCTTGCTTCGTGATTACAATGTTACCCGAAAGGGAGAATAATGATGATTCACCCAACAACCCACTACCACCTAGACAATGACATGGGCAAAAGAACCTATGTGCCTCCCTTTCCCTACAACAAGTGACAAAAAAACAACCTTTTGCCCTTGACCAATCGTAATTTTGGGAAAGGCAGCACAAGCATTAATCCCTGACAACGAAACCGATTCTACCCCTCTTTTTGATCGCTTGGCATAAGCAATCACAATCCACTTATGTCGAGCATCATCCTTCACTGACGATACGCTACAAAGAACTATACCAACCGAGTATCTACATAAATGAGCCTATGAAGGATGTATGAGTCCATCAACATCAATCGTTCACCTCCTTTCGCCAACTACTTAAGCATAAAAGCTAATCCCCAAGGTTTGAAGAGAGGATCAACACACAAAAACTCTACTATTCCCACTCCCTTCAAAAGCCAACTTTACTATCAAAGGAGGAGGTAGATCGAGAACTCCTTTGACGTTGACCGCTTGTGCAGAATTCCCAACGAAACGAAGACACACCTTAGCTCATCCCTAAAACCTCAAAGAAGCTTCAATCACCTCAATCCAACACGAAATCCACCTTAAGCATATAAGCACCACCTCAAGATTGCTTTACTCGAATCTTCTCTCACTCTAACCACCTCTCATGATTGTCACATGGGCTATCAAGATGAACTTACGCTTTCGGAAAAAAATCAAATCATGTCGACTCTCCGATCAACGACATCAAGATGATAACATTACCCATAAACAGATCGGATCCAGATTGATTAGACATAAAATCCAGATGGATTGATCTTTAATCATTTTAAATTCTATTTTAGACTAATGCATATGGCAGATAATAAGCATCAGTACTCGTTCAACATGAAAAAGGAAAACTAGTACAAGCAATTTAGAACCTTCTTCAGCCTGAGAACCATTAGAATCCAATACTGATATGACAAACATACAAAGACAACAGCAATCATGTTATGAAGTTCACCAATGGGTATCAGCATATAGCCTAAAATAAGAGCTGATAATGACATCTCCAATGTGCCATCAGACACCACTAGGAGACCACGGACAAGGTGACAAAACAAACCCTGTATACATGCGCAAAGAGAGAAGATGTCAGGCACACATAGAAACTAATATTAAATCCATCAAAAAGGACCGTTTACTTTTACATGGCCATATATTCATGCACTTAAATACAATATCTACTCTACTGACTTGCTTAAAAGATGAATAAAGGAGACAAATTTTCAAGATTAGCAGAGAACATCCAAGGCAGAAGGAATTTAATGCAAAGAATTACTTCACTTTGTGATCAATAAAAGCAAATAGAAAACGCAATTTTTTTCTAGATGAAAGTAGCATCATAAATGTATATACACAATCCTTCAACGATTCACTGGTGACAAAAAACGATTCAATTATGATTAGTGGTGGGGTGGACAAGTGATATGCCATTTATAACGCTAAAAGGGGGAAATAGATCCAATTAGCCAACCCCAAATGGTTGGACATGGTGGCTTATTTTTTATGGTGGCACTGATGGTTATTGATCAATAAGAGCAATATAATTAATACTCTCAAATAAAAAAACAACAATCTATGGAAGGCAATGAAATAATCACTGAATGACAGCCCTGAACAAGACTCTGGATGACATGGAAAATGTAAATTTGGAATCTGACAAGTTCCACAACTAATTGAAAGGACCAAATTGTAGATGGAAATTAAAAGTGTGATAGAGTTCCATACTTGGCACGCCATATTTACAAGAAGTCTTCTAGTTATTCGCCATGAAAATATCAGAATAGTTGTCGTTGCAGATCACCTGCAGTATATAGCCTGATCAATCTGCGGAGGAATCTGCTTTATTTCTGTTCCAAGTTCTTGCTCAATCCTATACCTGGCATTAGGTGATTATTTTTCATGTCATGAGAAAGATGAACTAAAGACAAGAAGAATGTTTTAGCATTTTGAGGATAGATAAATGATCATACAAGTTAAAGCGATCCTCATAGGTGATAAGATTGACTGCTAGACCAAGGTGACCGTATCTGCCTGAACGACCAACCTGAAATTGTCCAACGACTGCTAGTCTCAGCAGGTTCATTTCAATATTAAAAACTTATATTGTTTTTAGGACACAAGCATAGAAAATTTCAGACAGTAAAAGAGTGTATCCAAGTAACAAATAAGCAAATCTGTTAATTAATCCAACAATGGACAAGTAAACTCAAGGCAATGACCACTGTGAATTTAGACGAATTCAAAAACACATGGATCCTTCTGATTAATATTGTGGATTGGCAGCTCATTTATTTATTTATTTATTTTCCCTCCCATCTGAACAGATGAAGAAAAACTACTCAATCAGTAGTTCATGTTGGTTAACATGCCCAGTAAACTGGCATTGCAGATAGAACACTAACATAAACAGTATGTTGTCAAAACATACCCTGTGCAGATACGTCTCAGAGTTCTTTGGAAAATCAAAATTGATCACAACATTAACAGCTTGAATATCGATTCCCCTTGTAAACAGATCTGCAAAGCTAGGCAAAAATGTCACAAGGTAGAAAAGCATCTTAATATAAAAAGTGACATGAAATGAAGACAGATACAATTTGTAGTAAACACCAATTCAGTTCTTTGCAATGAGTTGCGATGTATTGTACTAAACCCAGGGATTATTCTTTCCCAGATTCCAAGAGTTTCAGCAGGTCAGTTTGTGTCCTGAAGGAGACATGCATGGAGAAGTACATTGAGGCTCGGTGACTCCATAACACATTACAAACAGGACTGGATAGGTGGTTTTTGCCTAACCAGCTCGAAGATCATTAGACAAGGGGACCCTCTTCACACCTCTCCAAGGACCATAATGGTCCATCCAGCAATCAACACTATGCAAACTCCTAAGCGGTGGGTAGCCACATTCCAAGCAGGACTTAGATGGTCTTTGCCTAGACACCTAAGGAACATCATTAAGCCAGAGTGCTCTCTTCAACATCACCAAGGACCACATTGGTCCGTCTAGCAATCAACACAAGGCAAATTCCTAAGCAGTGGGTAGCTTATCTGTTTAATCTGGTTGTTAGTAAAGTTGTGGACAAGGTTTTACATAAAACATTGAATGGTTAATTATACGTAAGTGCCTCATATATTGTATATCACTTCCCACCTTAACATGATGGATCCACAATTTCTTCCGAGTAAGATGAGGGAGAGGAAGAAAAATGATGGTGCATTTAGTTCAGGTCAAGTATCAACCAGAAGTGGTTAGAAAAAAGAGCATGGAAAATCCACAATCAATGCAGTGATACCTACTGAAGTGCATAACTTAAAAATGTTTTCCAGTTTTCTCAAAAGTCACAAGGGATGGGAAAGCCATGATCCTCCATGAGACATGATACATAAACGAGGCAAAAAGTCACAAGCAATAGGTGTCATTGTTTAAGTATGAAATGTATCAGATGAAAAAGAAATTTGCAACATGATTCTAACTAGTGAATCCAGAGATCCACAAAATTGATTTTAAATAGAAGTTTAAAAAAGGACTTCTGACAACAATGTCATACCTGTACAGACAAGATTCCTGCATGCACCATTGCGAAAGTCATGAAAGACGCGGTTCCTGTGATCTTGCAACATCTTAGCATGAATGTAAAAGCATGAATAACCAAGCTCGGTGATCTTCTTTGCTAATAGCTCCACCCGGTTAACAGAATTGCAAAAGATAATAGATTGGTTAATTTGCAGCTGTCAAAACAAAAAACATTCACTATTGTCAGATCTATGAAGAACATTCAGAAGACAATGCACTCTTAACTGAGGACGAACCTTTGAGAAAAGGGTATTAAGGCACTGAACCTTCTGCCTTTCCTCTACAAAAGCATAGAATTGTGTTATCCCCTTCAGTGTCAGTTCATCCATTAGATTGATAATATATGGTTTTGGAAGATATCTGTCTTTAAAATTTTTTACGGTTACAGGGAATGTTGCGGAAAACATTAAAATCTGCCTATTGGCAGGAAAAAACTGAATAAGCTGCTCTATAGACGGCTGGAACTCGGGGGAGAGAAGTTTATCCGCCTGAGAAATGAAAAACATGTATTTGCCATCAGAGAAGAACATGTGTGCAAAGAAAAAAACAAAACAAATGCAACGAGAACACTGAAAGTTACATGTTGACCTCAGCAGTGAGCAGAAGCAATTAATGATTAGAATTATAACACTTAAAGAATCAAATAAATAAATTTGATTTCACAATGAAATTTAACTTCAAAATTTTCCAAGAACAAATAATCCTTCCAAAATAATTACATTAAACACAATGCAACTTGCAAAATCCAAAGAAGAATACTTTATTAATAAAACAGGTAATAATTAAAGGCTAAATGTAATGCAAGCTAGCATCCCAATTTCTATATATCAAATTATCTGTATAATATTTTCTACCCTGCTCACAAGGAAAAAGAACATCTATGCCAACATACACACGCACACATTTATTTATTTATTTATTTCCATATGGTTGGGGAAATCTTCACAAACAGGTTCAACAGAAGTAAAAATGTGCGAGACATATATTCTCAAATCAGATGAATCAAAATGAAAAATTAACAAAAAGAAAAGCAGTCAGCATCATCTATAAGAGATTCGCATTAGAGAGAGATATGCCCAAGAACCTTAAATATTTCAGGAAAAGCTTTTTTAAGAAACAGAATATGATGAGAATATAGGGTTTCTAGTACAATATAGTAACTTCAATAACCATGCAAAAGTTCCCACTCAGAATGGCAAAGCTAGACTAAGCTTCAAAATATTACCTCATCCATAATAAGCATTGAACAATCCTTCAAAACACAGACACCTTTTCGTGCAAGATCAAGAATTCGACCAGGTGTTCCAACAAGCAAGTGAACAGGTTGATATAAACGCATAATGTCATCCTTCAAGCTGGTTCCTCCAGTAGTAACCATGACTTGAATATTCAAATGTTTCCCAAGTTCCTTACAAACTTGTGATGTCTGAAGAGCCAACTCTCTTGTAGGAACCAATATGACAACTGAACATGAAAAATTGTCAATCATTAGCTGGAGAAAAATAGAACCTGCAACAATTTCAGTGCCACAACAGACAATTTACATGAATATATTTGGTGTAATCTTCTTGACGTCATCTACTAATGCAGATCAAGTATGATGCACTAGAAATTATGCAGCATGCATATCAAATCTGCATTACAAAACTTAGCAGAAATGATCTGCATACGGTTGGAAATCAAACTCAAATATTTGATTCCAAAGAGGCAGCCAAAATATAACCTCTACACAAATAAAAAGAAGACAAAGCAAGACATGCAAATGCGATAAAATTCACTAATACTCAAAATGGATAAAACTTTAAAAAAATTCAATAGATGAACAATTTTTTTGTACTTCTATAAAAAGAAAGTATAATGAGAAACCTTGAACGACATTATGATCCTGGTCAATTTTCTCAAGTGCAGGAATGCAAACTGCAGCCAAAATACAAAATGATACCAAAGAGGCAGCCAAAATATAACCTCTACACAAATAAAAAGAAGACAAAGCAAGACATGCAAATGCGATAAAACTCACTAATACTCAAAATGGATAAAACTTTAAAAAAATTCAATAGATGAACAATTTTTTTGTACTTCTATAAAAAGAAAGTATAATGAGAAACCTTGAATGACATTATGATCCTGGTCAATTTTCTCAAGTGCAGGAATACAAAATGCAGCAGTCTTTCCAGTCCCATTTTTAGCTCTGGCAAGAATGTCACTGCCAGTGAGTGCAATTGGAATGCTTTCTTCCTGAATTGGTGAAGGCCTTTCGAAACCTTTCTCATATATTCCCATAAGCAGTTCTCGCTTCAGAAAATAGTCCTCGAATTCATTCCCCTTAGTTGCAGTCACATCCTGGCAAATATATGTCCAACATTTTGACAGTTGTAGATAATTATTAAAAAAGTGACTCGCCAAGAAATCAACAATGCTCCAAAATTATTATATGTTTGTGTTATACTCCAATGGAAGACGAAAGAATGTTAAATAGTTATATCAGTTAACAAACATAACAGAAAGTGCTACTTAAACATTAGCACCATGTACTATGAATAAGAAGGTTAAGCTTGAAAATCATTACAGGACAAATATGAAGCATGGATATAGACAGAGGATACCTGTGCCACATAAGATACAATATTACATTATATTCTTGTGTATATTGGCAAGTGTAACAGACGGACATAAAGATAGTGTTTTAGATGTTGTTACATATTACAATAAGTGAAAACAAGTATTTAACCAGCATCCTTATCCTATTTATTCAAGATAAGAAACCCACACGCAAAAGCACCTTTATAAATCATAATGGAAGTTGGTTGAACTTTTTTAGCAGATACATTACTTTATTTAATTGCAATAAACTTCCAAAAGCCAATGTTATTCCCTTATCTTAGTTGCAAAAAGATAAGAACTAATTTTACCTCTGTCTTGTAGCGTGTGTCTGGAGGTGGTATTTTCAATTGTGCCTTCCAATCTTGCAAACTGAAACCATCAAGATCAATTTATTAAAAAAGGAAGAAAAGTATACATCCCAATATGTGTTAACTGATTTTGCAACAAAGATTGATGTATAACTCAAATAAATTGAACCAAATAACAACATGAATATTTGATAAAGCAGTTCCTAAGCAATAACTCAAATTTTAAAATTTCAATATGATGACGGTTTAATATTATTTTCAATAGATTAAATATGAGGGATCATAGAAGAGAAAGGCATTACTTCATTCTTTTGTCATGGTTAAAAAAAGGGTTGGTTTAGTTGAACCATATTTAATTGGTTTGGTTTTAATTTATTGTATTGATTTGACTAGATCATATGGTTCAGGTGAGATTGGGCAGGAAAAGTAAAAGATTATATTGGATCATGTCATATTAAGTTTTGTTTTTTAATTAGAACCATCCTATCTGGCTTGGTTAAAAAAACCATTACTAAAAAGAAAGAAACATACACAAATAACACCAACTACAATAACCAGAAAAACATGCAAAAAAAAAGACAAAATCAAGGGGCTGGGACTTTCTGAAGGTTGACTTTCTTCCACTTTTGCTGGACCAAAAAAATTCAAATCAATTTGGAGCACCGTTTTCATCAAGCAAAACGTCCCAAAGTGAACTGGTTAGTTTAGTACAAGAAAGACTTGATAAAAGAACAAATGGGATGACATTGCCCAAAAACTCCCTAATAGCATCAAAAGTATCCAGCAATTCAGATTACTAGTTGCTGAAAATACCAGTCAAATGAGACACCATCTCCTTTGGGGTAAAAAGGAATCCTTTGGACCAATCCTAGATCAATTAGGTTCCTACAGAGTTGTATATGTACTAAACTCTAGGTTATGTGACCTAAAGAAGGCAAACAATATTTTCGACATAAACCAGGCAAACTTCATCTTCTACATTATTTTTATCTTTTTTTTCTCCCTTCAAGCAGCAAAATGCAATATGTTGGTAGAAAAAATCCAGAAGGATAATGGTATTAATTAATATACACCTCATGCAGAAGAAATGAAAAGATTTAACCATGACTTCTGGTTCAACCTCATATCAAAATAAACAAATACTTAAATTAACTTATAAGGATCTGATAGATGGAGTATTGTTAACTTGAGATTAAACATTTTGGACTAGTAGTTCATGTACAATAAATTAATTATCAATTATCCATCGGGCTAGATAAGTTAATTTTATAGGCATGTGGAATAGACAACGAGAAAAAAAAAAGTTTGGGTTTTCTCTGTTTTTCAGTTCCTCTCCAGATGACTCCACTAATGAGAAGTAGAAAAAAAGTGTTTTGGAGAAATAATCTTTCTATTTCACCTTGTTCCATTCTATAGAGATTTTGACTCTGAATTATTCTCTCCCCAAAACTTCCAGATGCGGTCCACTAAAATTTATTTTGGAACATCCCAAAATTCGACAACTACCAAACCATAAGACAAAACACAATATTACATCATTCTGACAACTTTATGCAGAACATTAGACACATTTGTCAAAATAACCCGGCACAAACAGGGGAAAAAACTATCATTTCCGACAAAATGGGTTAGAGATCACACCTTATGCTGGAAATCACCTAATCATTACTGGCCCTAACTGCAATGTCTCTAACAAATGACACCCTCTGAGGTAGTTTTCAAGTATTCAAGAAGTGAAAGCCTACGAGGGAATTTACAAACAAAACCAAAAATTTTAATCAAAGACCCTTCCTTCCTGTATACCTGGTATTAGTGGCCTCAGATTGAACCGATTTCACTATTTGGCCAGCACCAAAGTCACCTCCAAGCTGATTCCTTCTCGACCACTGCTGTTGCTGCTGGAACTGCTGGCTTGGCTGACCATGCGCCGGACTCTGCTGGGCATACGTCTGGTGCTGGTGAGCGCTCCTTGCATAGAAATTAGGGTTCGTACTCGCACCGCCCCCTCGGCCGTTGCCCATGCCGGGCGGAGGATACCTACTTCGAGGATTCATCTACGACTTCCCGAAACAATTATATCACGCAAGGAAGAAAGAACCGGAAGTTGCGATTGAAGCAACAGTCCGTCGATCGCAGGGCAAAGATCTAAAGATTGCAAGCGAAACTAAGGGAAGGATTTGAGATCAATGGATGGAAAGTGATAGGGTTTCTTTCCCCACAATTGCATCGATCCTTTTCTGTTGCTTTTAGGGCGTCGACGACGAATGGAATGACGATGCAGCCCTTCGAGTATTAATAGTAAAACTGCTAATTGTATTAAGCACGCATCACACGTGTATTAATTTAAGTATTTCTGTTTTATTTTCCTTACCATTTTTATTTTTCCTTGTTTTACTTCTGCTTCAATCTTTATATTAGGAATAACAATAATTACATAAATATTATGGGGGAGTACGATCGACTGTGAGTTGATCCGATTCAGTTTGGATTCAGTTTGGATCGAAAAGTGTAAGAGTGTAAGAGGAACCTACGCCATAGTCCTATGAGGTGGCTGATGCAGACATTGGGGCCTGAGATGGCTCCAAAGTGGTCTTTGGGTGGAATCTGAGTGTTTGATGTAGTGTTTGATTCCTCAATAGATTTATGCAAGAATTTAGTGTTAAGGGGAGCTTCTCGGCCTAACCCCTCAAGCTCAAATTAGCTTTTAGGGTGGAATGAAAGACAAAAAGGTTAATCGTCGAGAGGTCCGACTCTTGAGCTCACTATAACGATCATAATGTTTTTCCTCTTATGTTTTATCCACGAGAGCAATGAATAACTTCTCATGGACTATTATCCATGAGGGCCGACCGAGGGGGGTCAAACTTGAACGGCCAATTGTAGACTACTGCCTACGAAGACTGATAGGGCCTACCTGAATAGTCTCAAGTGGACTATTGTCCATAGGGCCTGACAGGTTATGATTGCCTTTATGCCATTGCCTTGTAAGGGGGTGACTTAGCCTTTGTCTTTCATTTGGAGTTTACAGGTGAGTCAAAGCCTTGACAGGAGTGTTTCATACTCGGCTTAATTGTTGAAGATTTTGAACTCGAACCAAATAACTTACTCATATACTTGGTTGCTCTGGCCCTTCAGGACGAGTCCCACTCCTCATTTCAAAATAGCTGAGTTGTCTACAAATAGAGTCCACATCAGGGAGACGCATTTGCTTGCCATGGCCTCAAGTGAGGGGGTCAGTATCAATTAGTCGTCCCATTAATTATTACACCTCCTTCATGGACCAAGGTGGGTGCATCCCGATTATGATGCAAATCTTCTTGGGGTTTGTATCAATTCTCCTTTGGTGAACAATGAATTTAAGGAACTTTCTTGAATCGATCTTGAAAACGCACTTGGATGGGTTAATGTGCATATTGAACCTTTTTAGGATCTAGAATATCTCGACCAAGTCTATCAAGTTGTTCTACTTTTAACTATCATATCGTCTATATATACTTCCATGTTTCTCCCGATCTAATACTTAAACATCTTATTCACCATTCTTTCCCCGTGCTTATTAGTCCGAAAGGCATGACCTTGCAACAGTATATGCCTCAGTTGGTAATGAAGGTATGTTCCTAATCTTAGGGTATTATTCTGATCTAATTATAGCCTAAGGATATGTCCATAAAAGTAAGAAATTTGTGACCTAAGGTGGTGTCCATGAGTTGATTGATCTAAGGGAAAAGATAGTTGTCCTTCAAACAGACTTTGTTATCGATTTAATTAATACGTATTCTCTAATTTTCATTAAATTTCTTAACTAATACAATATTAGAAAGCCACTAAGGGTACTGAACTTCAGAAATGAACCACGCTTCCGATAGCTTATCGACCTCAGCACTAATCATTTGTTGGCACTCGGGAGTGAACCTATGAGGCCTTTGTTTCACAGGTTAGGCCTTAGGGGATATGCTCAAGCAATTTTGAGCTATATATGGATCAATGCCCAGCATGTCCATTTGTGACGGGGTAAATACCTCGACGATTTTCCTAAGGAAGTTGATAAGTTATATGTGCTTCTCCTTAGGGAGTGTTGCTCTAACCTTGATGACCCAATCGGGTTGGGTCTTATCGAGGGACACCTTAATCAATTGCTCCATCAGCTCCGAGTGCGGGAGAGCCTTACTAAAATCCTAGGGGTCTATCAGCGATGACTCAAACTTAGCTTTCTTCGATAGTGAGACTGTTATCAAGTAGCATTGTCGAGACTCTTAAGTTGCTCCTTAGTTCTTGAAACTAGTTATCATTGGAAACTTTATCGTAATGTGGTAGGTAGATACCATGGACTTTAATTAGTTGAAAGTAGATCAACTAATAATTGTGTTCTAGGTTGAGTAGGACTCTTCACTGAATATGACATATAAGCTTACAGACTCAAGTGGGCAGATAGAGTCATCTGTGAATAACATCAACAAAAATGTCATCGAAGAGAGGTTGTTAGTCGACAATCCAAGTTTTTGAAAGGTGTTGAAATAAAGTAGGTCAACAAAACTACTTGTGTCGATCATAACCCTATTTACCCGAGCATTGATCATCATCACGGAGACGACCGATATATCGTCATGGTTCAATTCGAGGTAATCCATCTCTTCTTATTTGAAAGTGATTTTTGCACCTTTTTCTGGCCTTATGCACTTCTCGATAGTGGCTTGGGTGTAAGCTTTCCACTTTGAGGAACTATCTCCCCCCTGAGATAGGTCCACCAATGATGACATCAATTTATCTTTCCACTAGGCCTTGTGAGCAAGATAAAGGTTCTGGGTTTATGGATGAACCTCCCAAACTATGCCTAATAGATTAGCTCCCTAATCTTATCCATCAAATCATAATATTCCTCAATGTCGTGATCGTAATCCTAATGAAAGATATAGTACTTTAATTTATCCATCATTTCCAAGGGGGTTCTCATCGACAATGAGTCTTTCAAGAATTCTTTATTCCTTATTTGTAAGAAGATCTTAGTCCTTGTCATATTTAAAGGAGTTGGCTCGAACCTCGAGTAAGGTATTTTGGGTTAGTCATGTTTCCTTCATAGCGAGCTCAAGTTTGGTGCCTAAGGTGATTCTTGGCATGACCTTTTGTGGGTTTCTTCTTGCTTATTCGAGATCATTACTTTTGTAGCTATGTACTGATTGGCCCTTTAGACAATCTCAAGGATTATCACCGATAGTCTCTCCACTAACGATCAGAAGAAGCGAGTGGGCCATAGGCCCATTATAAAAGCTTGTATCACCAAAGAAGAGTGGGTGTTTTACACACCTTGGATTTTGCCAACGAATCACGTGATGAAGTCAAAGAGAGTCTTGGTCTCTCTCTATCTTAGCCTAGGCAACAATGCTGTAGATGGCCTCGGGCATGTGTTCTCAAAGAAGTGGGGCTAGAATTCCTTTACAAATTGAGTGAAGGATGAAATCGAGAGTGGCTTCAGGTGATTATATCATTCTCACACTAAGCCCCTTAGTGTCATTGGGATTGTTCATATATCAAAGCATTCAAGGTATCGTATAATGATATTTGAGCTTGGAAAGCTATGGTGTGCTGCACTAGGTCGAAGCTGCTATCGAAGGCTTCTAGTGATGTGAGATGAAAGTTCGTCGAGATTAGCTCCTCCTAGATGCTTTAAATGAATAGGGAGTGGCCTGAGGTGGGGTCGTCACCATCCAACGTTCTTGTATCAAAGAGTGAAGTATACATACAAGACATACTTAATAACTTAAGTTTAATGACCAAATACACTACTAGAATAACAAAATCACTATCTGATAATAAGATATCATTAACCATCCAGTATTTCGTGAGCGGATCGATCAGTAAACTCATTTTTTAATATCTCTAATATCCCTACACGAGCGACTATAAGACTAGCTACCTTCATCATATAAATGGATACACAACACACAAGTCTATACAATTATCTCCATGTCCCTCTCGAATAACCTATGACCGAGATTATTTAGGGTTTATGTTTAAAGACGAATCGATCTTATTATCGTGACCTCATCATGATTTGATTCTCATTGCATATATCCATGGATATCATAATATATGCAACAGACAACCTAAAGTGAAAAAAATATCAAATAAATAATAAGTAAAAAGAGTACATATCGTATCACATGTCATCACTCACGTGATTGAGAGAGAGAATTTTCCGGAAGAATCCGATTATAGCGAAACTCAATTAGAAACTGTATGGATCTGATAGTACCATATCCGGTATATAGTCTCTAGGATATTAGATGGATGAGGGACTATAAATATATGATAATTGAGGACAGACATGTCCATGGATTGAATTCTCCTGTATCGTTTGGGGACTACGGCGTAGTAGCCTAGTACATCCGCAGTCAATGAGTCGAATGAATTCACTAAGCCAGAAGGAGTTCTGACATATATGACTCATGGCCAACTCGATATTGGGCCTAGAGGGTCACACATATATGGTAGGCATTGCGATGAGTAGAGGTTCAACTATAAGATGTCCGCCGAAGCTCCTATTTTATTGAATATTCAATAAGCTCCCGAATTATTGGATCCTATGGATGATATCCAATAAAAGCCAATGAGATATTATTGGATAGAGATCCACTAATCTAAGAGGTTTGGGTAGTTGGATGAAAATCCAATATCCAATAGAGCAGGATCCATTAGGGTTAAGTTGAGATGAAACCTCTATAAATATAAAGGAATCAGTGGTTCATAGGCCACAGCCTTTTTGGTTTGCCTCTCTTATTCTCCTCCCCTTTTCCTCCACAAAGCAAGCCTATATTTTTAAGAAGCGTCGTCCCAGCCCTGGTATATAGATCACCGCCAGAGAGAAGAGCGCTTGACCTCCTTCACCCTCTCCTATAGATCTGTATGGATTCAGGGATATACGATCTCCCTAGATAACACAATAATACGTAGCTTTCTGTTTCACGGATTTTGTGCACCAATATTCGCATGACAACGAACACATCTTTGGGAATCAGGGATTTTATTTTTTATATTCTTCCGCTGCGCATGTAATGTTGGCCTATGAGATTTCCCAACAACATCATCCCCGTGAGTGGTTAAACCTAGTGCGTGAGGTTCAAGAAAGTTTCGACGGGGACAACCAAGTGCATTGTGCTTGCCCTTGGAGATGAAAGTTTAAGGTCATTGAACAAGCACTAGTAACGCCCCGGTGTTTGAGCCAAGGTGGATGCATCCACTGATGAAAGGAGGGTAACTGCCCTCCTTGTATGAAGGTACTATAGGTTAAGAGTGGAGCCTCCTCACTGGAGCGTTCGTTGATAGGGTTTATGGGCGGATGTTCTTGTGCCAAAATGTTATGGGGGGAGTATCGTCGATCGTGAGTTGGCTCGATTTGGTCTAGACTTAAAGGTGCAAGAGTGTCCGAGAAACCTATGTGACAATCTTATAGGGTGGTTGACGAGGACCCAAGGCACCCGAGATGGCTCTGAGGTGATTTTTGGATGGAATATAGGTGTCTAAGATGGTCTCGTGGGTTGATATTTACGTTAGTGTTTAAATTCCTAGCATATTTGTACTTTTTTTCGTCAGTTTATAGAATTACTACGCACTGAACTTTGTTGGGTGCTGACTAAGCATTTCTACGGACCGTTCCCACGCACTCGCCATACCTATACCCCACCTACCACCGTTCGAGGAGATGCAATTTCACCAACAAGACAAAAGTTCACATTTTCAATCGTAGAATCCCACGCGTTCATTTTGATTCGTACTTACTGTCGTCAAATCAAATAAGCGGCTGAGATTAAACTTCAGGAGATCACCCGTTCCGTGAATCCCTGGGCGAAGCGAACCACATTTAACTATATCATAAGGCGGCATTCTCGGTTTGGTTAGGAGAAGCGAGCCAACCACGAGGAACGATGTCCGACCAATCAGAATCGGAGACGTCATCAACGTTGATATGGAGCGAAGACGGAGAGGAATGGAGCGGAGCGATGTGGATGGCGGAGGCGAAGGCGGAGGCGTGGGAGACGCTGAAGGACGCGGTGGAGGCGTACATGGGGCCATCACCGGTGACGTTCTTCACGGTGCTGGCGGTGGCGGTGGCGTTGGCGTCGGACTTCTACTATGCCGTGTCGGGGTTCCTCGAGCCCCAGCCGCAGGTGCCGCGGGACCGGGGTGCTGGGGAGCGGGAGACGGTAGAGCCCCTCCCGCAGCCCGTGCAGCTCGGGGAGATCACCGAGGAGGAGCTCCGTGCCTACGACGGCTCCGGCCCCAAGTAGCCGCTCCTCATGGCCATCAAGGGCCAGGTCTATGACGTCACCCAGAGCAGGTCCCTCTTCACCCCATACCCTCTGTCTGTCCTTGGATCTCTTGGTTAAGCCCTAATTGCATCTCAAATTTCATGTGTGGATCAGTTTCGTTCTGCTAAGGTTTAGAGCCATGTGCCTTTTTTTCTTGTTCTCCTGTCAGTTGTCTTTACCTGATCCCTTCTCATTTGGACCAATTTTTCCTTTCTGTTGATGTCCTAAGCTGCTTTTTGAGTATTGAACTTTGAGTGACCATCAGTTAAATTTCATCTTTTCATTCTTGATTTTTGTATAAAAGTTCCCATTAAATTTTTAAGATGTTCTAAGCTTTTGTTGATGAGATAAAAAGCGGACAACTTTTAGGATTCTTTTTCATAGGTCACTGTCTGCTTATTGATTCCTTATGGTTGGTTTTTACATTATATCAAATAGCATGTTCATCCTATGTTATTATAATATGCCTAGCTATGCTTACAACAACCTAAATCCTGAAGAAATGGAAGCTATTACATACTATAATGTGTTGCAAGGATAACTGTTTGATATTTGCTTCTGAGCTGACATAAACTTTGAGCTCATCAGCTGTGGATATTCCTATTGATTTAGCCATCAGGCTTGATTTAGTTGATAATCTTCTCTTTGTTATGGAGTTTCTGCAACTATGCATATTATATAGTCCATATTGGTAGTTAGAGGCTTTTCGCTTTACTTGGTATGATTAGCTGCTAATTGTTACTGATGTTAGTTCTTATTTCTTAATTTGTTCTTTCTAAATCTTTCTGGCCAGCTATTCTCATTTAATTAGATATTTTAGCTTCACTTTGTATTGTATGCTTGTAAACTTTCATATCAAGTACGTTGCCTGCTGCTTATGTCTTGAATTGTAACTATATGCTGCTCTCTGAAAGTATTAGTCGGTTGGCAGCTGAATGAATTCATTGAATTTACCAAACCAGATTCTATGTCCTTCTACGTGTTTGTGACCTGGATATCATCTTTGAAAATGGTTGTTTTCATATCTGTTAGCAACATCTAGCAAATGAGCACTTGATTTTTTTAAGTTGAACTACATTTTCCTCCTTTTAGCCAATAATTTTTGCACAGTTGATACACTTGGGAGAAATTTTATTTGTGATATTAGTAAGTGCTACCATCTATATTTACAGTCTACTTTGTATTATTTTTCTAAAAGAAAAATGATAAGACAGGAAATTGTTTTGCTTGTTCCTTGTAATATAGTAATCTGTCTCTATTTGTACTCTACAGTGGTTGGCTAAAAGTGGATTGTCATCTTCAGAAATTGAAACGTTTTTCTTTTTTTACCTACAATTAATGTGTAAGAGGCTGTATAGGCATGACCTCATGTAGACAATATTCATTGTTAACTGAGGTTGAGCATCGGTATTAACAGGCTGTATGTGCATGAAACAGCCTCTTTCCTGAAACTTTAGGAGTCTTGTGCACTGGATTCATCATTTTTCTTTTCATACACCTTTTTCACAATAGGTGTATGTTAGTGTCTAAATTGCGCCTATGTCTAGATGGTAATTTGGTTGAATGAACATTTTTGTTGTTCAATGCCTTATCGTGATCACCTAAATCTGTACACACTAAATTTTAGCAGCTAATTTTCTTTAAATGCATGCGTGCGACCTTTTACATTGCCTGACACTAAAGTGAACAGGTATTGCATCATCTATTTGAGACTGAACTACGTATGCTTTTGCTTATCGTTGACAACCATCATTAGCATCACATATCTTTCATATCTTTACATTTCAGTGCTGTCGTTCCCAGGATGTTTTATGGACCTGGTGGACCATATGCACTTTTTGCCTGCAAAGATGCAAGTAGAGCACTAGCAAAGACGTCTTTTGAGCCAAAGAGTTAGACTGGTGATAATTCTGGCCTTGGTCCCTTTGAGCTTGAGGCCTTGCAAGAAGGAATATAAGTTCATGAGCAAATATGTAAAGGTGGGCACAATCAAGAAGACAGTGAATGTGACTGAGGGGTCTGATGTCGGTACATCAGACACAGTGGAACGAATTGCTGAGACCACAAAAGGTACAAGCAGTCAAGAAGATCATGATGCACAAAAGGAAGATGTTACAGCAGCCCTTGGTGCCAAAGCAGAACATTAGCAAAATGTTGAAGGATCCTGCAAGTCATGCTGATGAAGCAGAATAGGGGGATGAAATAAAGAAGAATGGTTCGTCAGGTGAGGATGATGCAGCAGTCCATAATGCATAATCAATGGAAATCATTGTAAGGTGAAGTACTATAGATCAAGTTCCATCGATCATTCCTCATTGATAGTAGTATATAATGTTTTTCATGTCACAGTACTTTGTCTGTCTATCTCTGGACCTCATATTTAGCGGCTAGCAGATGTTGGGTTTTCACTAATAAAAACCTGCCTGATATAAGAAAGTAGGGATTCTCGTTATTCCATGGTGCATGCAGTTTGTATGACAGGAATATGCTGGGTGTATATTCTCGGATGTGTCTTTGGTTGATTGCCTATTGTTATACCATCAGATGGTAATGTGATCTATGGCATCATTGGGGACAGTTCACGAACTGAAGTGTCATTGTGCCTGGTTGGTTGGCCTTGCTGCTTTTAGAAGCAGTGATATCTCATTACATAAATCTTCCTTCTGTGTTCAGCTTCCATTCTATGTCATATGGGATCAACCAATGCGTGAATATTCTGTAATTGAATAGTGTTTTCTATGCTCGCCGGCCTTTTCTTTTTTTTTTTTTTTACCAAGGTTGGATGACAATACATCAGTATATGTTAGATTTCGGATGAACTTACTTGTCTGTAAAATTAAGATTGTGAGAGAGACATTTGTTATATGTAAGTTTCTTTTTCTCAAGTAAACAGATTATTCTTTGAGTTGCCATGTAAGAGGGTAACGTCAGTATTCTTCGACTGCCTTGGAGTCCTGTTGTGTTTACAGACATCATTTTTCATTCAATTCTGAATCCTTTCTCCTTGCACAAATTCTTTTTTGTTGATGATTTGACTTGTGCAGTGTTAGAATACATTCTTCGAGAGACTAATCATACAATCAATTGTGTAGCGAATTATGTTAATATTTGAGGCAATCTGTAAGTGGGAGGAGAATCTTCCTTCACATAAATCTTTTCGACTCTGGCTTGGGCAGAGTTCTAATTCCTCTGATGCGCACACACACACACACAAGACAGAGAAAGAAAGAGAGAGAGAGAGAGAGAGAGAGGTAACGCATTGCAGAACTCTGGAGTCTTGAGCCTGCAACGAGGAAGCTAATCTGTGGTCTGTTCATCTTCTTACTGACACAGCAGAATGGTTGACATGGAGACCAAGGCATCGTCTTATTGAATGGAGATTGGAGACTCACTGTTCGTCAACGATTTCAGCAAGCCGGAGTAAATCGTTCTTAAATAGGATGAGCTGAGCCTTTGCTTTTCCCTCTTCACGGAGTCATTGTTCTTAGTTACGTCGCCTTTCTCTATCGAGAGCGCAAGCTGGAACCATCTTTTTCCTGCCGCCTCTCTTTAACGCGATGTGACTCATCGGCATCAACAACAAGAACTCGTAGTGTCTAATTATTAGGGTCGGCTATTTAATCTTTAATTCCCTCATCGACTATTATATTGTGATGCTAATTTTTTTAAGAAATATTTATTTTTAATGTAAAATTAATTGGAAGTATTTATAGGATGAGAAAAAGTCAGTCAGTGCGAGTCTCAGTATGTTTTGAACATACACTACTGTGCACTACACATATAAAATGTCCGCATGAAGTCCCAAATTGCCTGATGCATCCATTGGCATTATCGGAAACGTGTGGTGTTTAGTGCATCCTCTCTCACATTGTCTACATTGGTCAGATCAAACTGGTTTGTGTGTTGTAACAAATACCATCAACTAATCAACCACCTCTTTCATAGCCTGCCTAACCTAAATGACATATGTCAATATGCTATGCTGACGTATGAAATTTGGCACACAAATAATCTTATTTAATTGAATATAAATAGATATATATATGCCCCCTCCAAAGTGTGTAATTCTGATGCAAGTGTTTAACCTGAGTTCTCTGAATGAATGAAGGTTACTGAAAGAAATATATGTGAATTAGGATGTAAGTAATTGAATTATATATATTATTTACTAAAATTTATAGTTGATGAGTACGCTATTTATCAACGTGAATTCATGCTCATAATTTAGACCACCAAAAAAAGGAAATTTGCGACTAATACTATCATGTCACAGGAAAAGTTGACATTAAGCTGCAAATTAATGGCCAAATCTTCTACTACAGTTACGAAATCCACATCTTCCTTACTGGTTCCAGAAACGTCTGCAGAGCATCGCTACAGAAATCTTATTCAATGCTAATAAGATGTGAAGCGGTCGGCAAAGCCATTAAAACCTTATTTAAAAGACGGCGATTGGAGTACAAGTGATGGGTCCCATGTCGCCTGGATCTCATTGATCCACCCTTAATTCCAATGCTGCATTGATGGGAACACAGCACACCTCAGTAAATCCTTTATACTCGTATTAATTATTACCGGCTAAGCTCGATCTGAGTTCTTCTCGGCTCTTTTGCTGGGTCTCGTTTGTCCTTCGTTGGCACTCTCGTTGGGTCCTCGGGACGCGGGTTTCAGGGGTGTCAAGATCATGTTGATAAATTACCCTCAAGGAGTATTAATATATTCTACCATAAGTCACTTCATCACTCTCTAATGTGATGCCAAATGGAAAAGAGGGGAATCACCATCCCCTACGTAGTCAACACTCATCAGATATGACAACAGCATTGCAGGGATACATCAGCGAGTTGGAGCAAGCTTATGTCCCATTTTGATGGGTGGTCTACTCGCTGTAGCAGATGGCCCATCAGGGCAGGCTTCTCCACCTTCTTATAGTCTCGCCTGGCTTCGATTCTACCTCGCTCTGCTTCTCACCTTGTCGCCATGAGGTCGCCAAGCTCTCCTTTGCCGCCCACGGCCTTCGTTCTCCTGCTTCTGCTTGTGGCTGGGCAGTTTGCCAGCCTCGGCCGTGCAAGAACGGTCAACCGAGAGGTGGAGAGGAGGAAGAGCGAGTTCTCCCGGATTGCTCCTTCCCAAGAGCACGGCGACAACGACGACGACGATGGCATTCGCTTCCGCCCGATTCATGGAGTTTCCAAGAGATTGGTGCCTCAGGGTCCAAATCCACTGCACAACTGATCGGCGTCTGGCGCACGTTACTGCGTCTTCCTTTCCACTGGAGCACAAAACGAAGTTACAGACCATTATTATTTCATCTATGCTTATAATGATATAGTTATTGCATGTAATCTACATTCCGAGGAAGCATAATTCTAAGCCTTCTCCTTTCAGTAAGTAACGAGAGAAAGGGGTGTGTAAACTACGGAGGATAGCAAGTAGTGATCATAAAGTTGGTACCATGCACTAGAATGATGGCCAACACCTGTGACACGGGTAACTTCAGATCAATGTACTCTAGCTTCCAAGGAAAGGTTGTGTGCTAATATATTTTGATGTTAGCCATGATGATTGGTGAGCAGAAGACAACCGATGAACATGGTGTGGAGTCTCAATTACCCCACGCTGCTGACCGGCCTTTTGTTCCTTCTGTCGAATGCTTCTCAAGTAGTAGGCAAGTTTAAAACTTGAAGAAGCAACAAGAGAATAATGGAAATCCTTTTTCCTTGAGTGACTGTGTTAGCCTCTGTCTTGTAGTGTTGAGCAAGGTAGCCAATTCAACCAACCATTACATGTCATGCAAGTTATTGTTGGTCTTTGATCCAATATCTTGTAGAATTCCCAAAAGACAGCTCTAAGATCAAGTCATTTGAGTTGGTCAATCAAGACCTCTGCTTTACTCATCCTCCTTTTAGATCAAAGCTCTACCAATCCTGCCGTTGGACTATTGGCACTAAATCTCTTCACAGGTCCAGTAATTATCAATGTTTTCTCATTCTTTCTCCTACCCGTATAACATTTTATTTTATTGTAAATAACTCGGTCTTAACTTTGAGTTGATGTATCCATATCTCGTTCTACAAATGAAAAGATGCCTTATAATATTTATTACTTGTACACTTAACAAATGTAACTCAAATTAACTAATAAGGTCTTTATACTACTATGACAAAAAATTCAAAAAATACCTAAATAAATATCGAAAGTTAAATGGATCGTAAAGTTCATGTGAAAGATCCAAACAACTTGGCAAATCGAGTTAATCTGATTATGCTAATAAATAAATGTTTTCGACGGTCCAAGATAAAAGTTTATAGGGCCTGTGTTCACAGAGCGCAAAATAAGGCGGTCAAAAGTTACAAAATACCATAGAACCAAGTGCAAATGTAATGTAAATAGGTAGCATCTCTTCAAGTTATATTGTCTGGGGCAAAGAGTACCATTAAACCAAAGACAAAATATGAAGAGAAACTGAAAGGTATAGCAGATGAAGTGATAGCAGAATCGCAAGGGAATTGTGAACGACACAGGATAACTTAGAAGCATATAACTAGATCCCTCGTACATAAACTCTCAGTAGATAAGACTCTAAGATGGCAAACTCTTCAGACACGACTGTATGACCAACAGTTTAGCATAGATGACGGCAACATCTACTCAGAAAGCGTAGACTTCAGCTCCCCACTGTTCTGCAGTTCCAACACGATATCGCATCCCCCTATCAGCTCGCCTTTGTAGTAAAGCTGAGGGTACGTCGGCCAATTAGAGTAAGTCTTCAATCCCTGCCTTATTTCTTCATTGGTGAGAATATCAAAAGACCCAAAGCTGATTCCTTCATCCTGAAGGGCATTGACGACTTTGGAGCTGAAACCACACCGAGGAGCATCTGGTGTGCCCTTAATAAAAAGCATTACTGGTGATGAGGTGACCAGATTTTTTAGTCTGTCCTCGAGAGTGACCTTTGGAACAAATCCTTTTTCAGCTAGAATCTTCTTCAGCTCCCCACTCTTCTGCATCTCCATCACGATATCGGATCCTCCAATCAGCTCACCTCCTATATAAAGTTGTGGATAGCTAGACCAGTTAGAGAAAATTTTCAGACCCTGCCTCACTTCATCGTCAGAGAGGATATCAAAGCTCTCAAAAGCAACCTTCTCTTGCTGAAGAATTTCAATAACCTTATGACTGAAGCCACACTTCGGTTCCTCTGGTCTACCTTTCATGAAGATGATGACAGGGCTTGAATTTACAAGAGTTCGAAGACGAGAAGCCAATTCAACATTAAGGCCCATGGAATCAGAAATGCCTCCACCTTTTTCAGGAATTGAAGTCTCCGAGACATCTTTTGCACTTTCTGCAACTTTGGTTTCTTTAGAATTGATAGGAACTCCATGATCTCTGAATACATCTTTTAACTCACCACTTTCATGCATAGCAACTGCAATATCACCACCACCAAGAAGCTCACCCTTGCAAAAGAGCTGAGGGAAAGTCGGCCAATTGGAAAACTTCTTCATTCCCTCACGGACCTCATTATCAGTAAGAATGTCAAAGCTTCCAAATTCCACTCCCTCATCCTTCAAAATTTCAACAACCTTTCGGCTGAATCCACACCTTGGTTGCTCTGGACTTCCTTTCATGAATAGGAAAACAGGGTGAGAATTGACAAGCTGCCATAGACGCGTTGTCAGTCCACTCAGGTCAGAGTTTGCATTTTCATTTTTGGAAGAATTATTTTCCTTTGCCATGTCTTTCACTGCTTCCAGAACTGTAGGGCCAGCAGCAATCCCAAGGCTTGCAGGTGAAGCAGATTCTACAAGGCTTGTGGATCCAGCAACTTTTGCAACCCTGTTAGCCAAAATGGATGGATTTGCACCCTCAAGTTTATCCACACTTTTACCATCCTGACAAAAGGTAATTTAACAAATATATTAATGTATTTGGAAGATGGCAGCCAATAAACAAAATCCTGGGAGGTTCTGCAATGTCACACTTCCACTCCACACTGATGTAGCATGATGAATTCATCAAACCAAACAAAATCACAGGTTATGAGATATCCCTGCTGCGATGTACTGATTTTTTAATTCCCCAGGTTCATCTTATGTTTGAATTAAAAAAATAATTAGACTGCTAAAATATTCCAACAAACACTATAATAATCAAATATCATCATTAAAAAATTGGTCATAGCCCTAACTACATAGATGTTAAAAAAAAAGTGAATTCTCACAAGGATAAGGATGAAGGTGCTACAATCTTATTTAAGTGAAATATGAATCTGGTTGCTGTTAGCAGTCTAAGTTCAGTCCAATATAACATGTTAATACTCAGAATTGATCAAAATCCTGATACAATGTTGTTCAACAGTAGAAAACCTCCTAATTTTACAGAACATTCCCAATATAAACTTGGTTTCAACTAATCTTCGAGGGGCACCTTTTATAGATTAGAAAAGGTCAATTTATGTCCACCATTAACAAATAAATTGCTGTCCTGAAAGCACTAACCTTGCAGAAAACGAAGTATGGAACAGCTGCAACTGCATACGCTTCAGAAATTTCTGGCTGCTCTTCTGCTTCAACCTGAGAAAATTACAAGCTTCAAGTATCAAGATGTTACACAAAACAGGAGCTGGAATTGACCTTCAATGTCAAAAGACCAGAAGAGATTATGAACCATAACTGAAGAAGCCCAACCTTAACCAAGAAAAGGAGAAGGTAGACCAACACAAGGATGCTTTCTTATTGAAAATAATGATATACCTAAAGATTTAGCAAGAAGGAAATAATAAGATTGAGCCATAAAAAATCATCTTCAAATATTAATCTTTTATGACATATTTTACTCCATACAACAAATTTATTGCAGGTGAAATATAGCTTGTTTTAAGGTAGAAATAACATTTATAGAACTCTATTTATATTTAAAATAATACAAAGGACAATCACATCTATTTTCTGGTTGTGGAAACATTTATATGTTTCAATTGTGCATTAATACAATGTAAGCTATATTTACTTTCCATAGACTTTTCCACCTGCTTAATCAAAATCAAGAGACTTGGAGCCTAATCATTTCTCCTTAGATTAAAAAATAAAATCCCTGATTAACCTTCTAGTGCATTGTACATTTGCACTTAGGTTTCACTTGACTTTTAATGTCCTATATTTAAATATAATTTATGTTGTTTTTATTAGATGAGAACTATTTTTTAGGTAGTGCCCCCTGTTAAAGCTTAAGATGGAATCTTCTCAAGAAGCCCTAGAAAACACAAATAATCAAGTATGTTACAAAGATTGGCATAAAAGCATGCAATACAATCCAACCTAGACAAGCAAACAAAGGACAGGGATAACATTCTTGTAACTTTCCAAGACTAAGAACTCATACATGTGATCGAGGACAATATCATCGCACCAAGTCTAAATAATAGTACAAGCACTTGTTCTTAACATTCAGATTCTTATAAGTTGATCTCATATGCTAGATGTAGAAAAATCTAAAATCTAACTATGATGAACCAGACTTTTAGTGGACACAAAAATGATCTCTTTCCTTCTTATCAACCATTGGTGTCCTTCTTCCTCAATCTCTTCTGTGTTAATCTTTGCTTCGTCTATCATTTTTGAACAAATATGACAAGAAATTTCTTGTGATACAAAATCATCATAATTTTTTTAGAACCTTTTAAGTGTTGATTATGGTAAAAGTCAAGTGATAGAGGTATTAAGTTAGTTCCGCCTGTAAAGAAAAAATATCCTGTAATGGAATATGTTATTTACCATGATGTAAAACTCAGAGAAAGTTTCAATCTGATTTATCAATAACCTAAACAGCTAGAAGTAGAAATAGTTGATAATGTTGTTAACGAGTTTAATGCTAATGATTTTCTACATAGTCTTAACCAATCCAGTTTTCTAAACCAACACATGCATATCGTTACACAACAATAAGAAGGTTACATGTCCAAAGACCATAGCAGATCCCAACATGATGATATGATGGTGGATTCAACTGGGGTGAGAGTAAGCAGATCTTCCTTCATTGATCACGGGCCCAAGAAGGCTAGGAGAGTGCCTCTATCTGTCATGGCTTTAAAGCAGATAGAGGGCCTTAATGGTTCAAAAAAAGTAAAAAGTAGAATGGTGAGGCTTATCCAACTCAAACCGTCTGCTCTTTCTTCTGCTGAGCCTTTTTATTGTAAGGCTTTGACTTCTAGGACTTCCTGTCATTTACTTTCAACTAGTGTGTATCTGAACATAGATTCTGACATGATAGACATGTGTTGATAATGTTCACATTAAGTGTGATTAGCAACTACTAGCACATTTTAAGCTCATTATTAGTGTTAAGTTGATACTGTATGTTGGTGCTAAAGATTAGGATCTACAAAATCATTCTTCATACTAACACCAATGTATTATCAAAGTAGTTGTCCAAACTAAATATCAGATCTAAATGAACTATGATTATGTATATGTAATTCAGTAAACCATCTCCACATGGAAGACTGAAGGAAGAGTGGAAGGCTGTGAGCTGCAACACTAAATATACTATCAAAACAGAGAACATTGAATTGACTCCAAAGTACAAAAGTAATGAAATAATGCATTTTCAACCAGAAGCATCACAAGTTTCAAGGTGAAAGCCCAAAATTACCCTGGACCACACTGAAGAGCAAATAACAGGAACTATATAAAGCTAACCGATAGAGTAACCTAAGGATTACAAGAAGAAGCATGCATGATCCTTACTACTACCAGCACTTATATGAACATGCAAGCAAATATTGATCGAGTACTATTCATCTTTTAGCAAGGAATCAATTATTCAAAATCAGTTTTTTACAAGAATAGGTTGAGCTTTTGTTTGGAAGTCAGTCTACGTGAAAAAAAAAGATAGGATAGGTTGATAAGTAGATCAATAGTGCAGCAAGCAACATAGAGAAGAACCTCCAATATGATAAACACCATAGATATACTGTAACCTATCTCAAGTCGTCCGTTTAGATGATCTTATTCAGACTGAAGCAGTGCATCTTCAAGTGCGTGGGGAGACTAAAGCAACAGTTGCAATTAAAGCAACCATATGCAGGAACCTAAGTTGGCAGAACCTTGTCAAAATTACCCGTTTGAACAGCAAAAAGAAAAAAATCTCGAGTATTATCAGCAGACGTCTATCTTCACCAGGTTCGGTGCAATTAACAGAAACCCCAGCCACAAACAAGAACGTTATACCACGCCCATAAAAACCCTAACCCCTTTCCGGTTCGGCACCGAGAAAACCAAAAGAACACCGAAAATCATATCATCAGCGACGCAAACGAGTTCAGAACGCTAAGCCCCGTACAAAATCTAGGAGACAGCGAATCAAAGAACGAATCTTTTCCTAAAAATTGCAACACAGAGGGAAGACACAACAAGCGAACGACGAAAATAGGGAGAAGGGGAAGGGGGATACAGACCCTGAGGAAGAGGGCTTGAGGGAAGTCGGTGGCGAGATGGGCGAACACTTGATCCATCTGCTTCGAGGCCTCGCACCACGACGCCCAAAAGTGGACCACCACCGGCGCCGCCCCGTGGAGCGCTTCATCAAGCTCTGCCTTCGATCCGACGTCCTTAACGCCGCCGCCGCCGCCCCCCATTGTGTCAAGCCGATCGAGTGGAGGAGAGATTTCTTTTCATCAGCCGATATCGACGTATTTATAATTTTAATAAAGTTCGGGTTTGTGGTCCGTTTTTTAAGTTTCTTTATTATTCGTGCGTAGATGTTGAAAGATTCTGATAAAGATTGATTGGACACGACACCTGAAGCATCGAACAGCGAATAAGACGATAACATTATAACGGCCGTTATAATGATTTTGAGGTGTCTAAAACTGCCGTTATAACACGATCACTCGTATTACAAATGCTTTCATTCACAAATAATTATGTAGCCCGCAAACAAACATTACAGAACATATCATCCTATTGACAAAGTACAGCTACAAAGAGAAGGAAATTCCACCATCTATTCACATACCCTTTTTCTGGCCTTGGTGGTTTATATATCATCCTTGGCATTTGTAGAACAATCTAGCAGTGCGTATGGAATGAGCAAATGCAAGTTTAACGTGCCATCTCATCAGAACAAAGTCTATACGAATGCTACGGGCAATGCATGAATATTAAAATGGCTAAAAATTGACTACAAGGGGAAAATCAACAGACGACAGTACCAATCATATGCTTCAAACACCATACGAGGTTGACATGATAAAGAGGGAAAACTACCAGACAATTTACATAGCATCTGATGATGACATCAGTGTTCAAAATTACAGATGGGTCAGAAAAGAAATACTTCCTAATTTAAGCTCACACTTGGACAAAAGAAAAAGAAAAACACATCTTAAGATGCCATCGTTGTGGACGTTTACCATGGTGCAGATAAGATAGCTTTGAAATTTTCTTCAGCAGAATTATATGTCACTTCAGCTTCCAGGATATTCACTTGCAATTTTGATATCTCAGAATCATTGCTGCTCCTTTCCCTGATGACTGAATCTTTTTATCTCGGAAGCTGGCAAGATTTTGCTCCAGTTCCAAGATAGCTTTATCAAATGCCGCAATTAAAGAGTCTAGCCTCTCATTATCATCTTTTTTCTCTAACATCTTCACTTTGAGTGCTGCTTTTCTACTCTCACACTGCTTTCGGTTGACATGCATCTCAAGCAGGTCCTGAAGGCGCGACCGCAAACAATGAACATTGAATCCATTTGCCTCAAAGGCGCTGAGTGCCCTCAACCTTCCCTCAATAGTTGCTTGTGCATCATCAATATGTATCTGCTGAATATTGGCAACTAAGTTGGCAAATGATATCATAAGACCAATAGCCATTCCTTCGCGAAACTCCATAGAGTACTGCTCCAATGGGTGAAAATGTGGCTGTTGAGGCATTACCTGGAAGATTTCCATTGACTCTATTGGTTCCCACATGGATGAAGTCTTCGAGAATGGCATCAGTTCCTCTTTTAAAGGTGACCCTGTAGAGGTGGGATCAATCAGGGCACCCATACCCTCAAAGATAACTGTCTCAGATGGTGCTTTATTGTGATTAATCTCAGTACAGCTTCCCCCAATTACTGATGGAATAATCTGGTCTACAGTGTAAACCCTTGCATTGTTAAGAATACCACCACATGTAGTCCTTAATGAGCTTGATACAACATCTGGCAAAGATTGTGCTACCAAGCACCTGATTCTTGAGTTCCCTGCAGTCAAAGGTTTTTTTTTTTATAGCATTGGGTATAATCATATTGACAATAATTAACTTGGTTTTTGGCCCTGTAAATGCTTATGGCATCACTAGCAGATGAATATGCTGAACCAAAGACAATGTCAACGAAAAAAAGAAAGGGAATAAAGATCATTCTGACCTTCAAACATAAACCAACTGATAATTGAGCTCACCTACTACATCCAGAATTGGTGTGTTTCCTTGAAGCAATAATACATCATTTTGTTGGCAAAGTGGTGAAGTATCTTGGCATAAACAACCTGATAACTCATTCTTATCCCTACTACCATCGCTTGTGAAGACCTCATTAGCTGATTTGTTAGAATTTATAGGTTCACCTAATAATTTAGTATAACAGACATCAGCAAATAAATTTTACCACACAAAACTTTAAGATAGTAGGGCTTACATCTTATGGAGGCACACATGCTGCTGAAGCATCTCATTGAATCTACTTTGCTTGGCCTCCTTTTGGTCTCATCTTGTGCTTGCTGTCTCACACTCTAGTAACCAGGAGAGGAAAAAGAAAAAAAGACTCATGTAAGAAATATTGATTTATGCAAAAATATGATAGAACCATGGAGAAAAATGTTCTTACATCATCACTATCAGCCATTTTTAGACGTCGTGGAGCCTTAATGATGAGCTTCCTTCTTCCCTTTGTAACGTTCAGACTAGAACCATGGACACCTTCAGAGTTCCTCTGTTCTGCATATTGGAAAAAACCATTGATTTCATGACTAATTGGTGCACCACTGACTTGAGTTACCTTTGATTGATGCTCTGATTCATTGCCACTGTTACGTGGAGAAACTTCATCCCTGACTGGTATTTTGGGTAAACCATTCTTATGTGCATTAAGATGCTCATCTAATAAGGGATTAGGTGGCAATGTTGTACCCACATTGGCCATATCAGCAATTTCCCCTAAAAATGGGCTTTCAGAATGATGCCTCTCCACTGAAGAGCTATATTCTATCATTGGCATTGCAACGGAAAGGTTAATCTCAGTCATTGGAGTTGCAGGATATCCTACAAGTAGTGAACTACATGGTGATCCCATGCTGTATTCCAAAGAATCCACCTTCTTCATGTTGTTGCAAACTTGTGAACACTCAAGCTGACCCTCTGCTTTCTTATGTTTCAGACTCAAGTTAGTAGAGCCAGGTTCACATGTGACATCAACATCAACATCATCATCATCACTAGAAGTTGACACTGAAATGGGAAGATGATATCTTTTGCCACAATGTGAATTTCGTTTACTACCAGTAGACCTGGCTCCAGCTAGAGCTGTTGACGTCATCTGCTAAGATATCAAATACAATGGCATACGAATGTTCATAAGCATTACCAAGATTTGATGAAAACATCATGCATCCAGCCTTGACTGGAGTAACCACAATCAACAATAAATTCCACATTCCTAGCTACGAACTACTGCATGCTTATGTTGCATACTAAAATACTTAAACATGTAACTGACCGAACAGTCTAACCATCAATATAAATTAATCATTGTTAACTTTATTGTATACTAATGTGTTTTTAGTCCCCCAAACCACTAAATACAAGTAAAGATTCTACCATCACTATTCAATTCTACAGTGAATTGACATAATGGCATAGTGGCTGAAAGCACCCTCCCAAAACACTAAAATCAAATTGGTTACACTTAATATCCAGGTTACCAAACAGCCCTAATCATCCATAGGCATTTACAAGCAATAGATTAAACAATTCATATAAGCTAGCAAACAAGTGATTTAACAAACAAATATTCTCAGAAAACTTATGTGATTTAGTTTTATGCCAATCTAAAGCATCATGGGAAACCAATAATAATGCCTCGTTTAAAGCAAAAGTGACACCTGAGACTTGAAAACCCACTGCTGACCATTCCAAAATCGGCGGTGTCTGAGCACAGCATGACCAAACTCAGTCTCATTCTCATCGTGCAACATCTTGATAATGTACTTGGACCCATTGACTATCTTTGAAATCATTCCTGGCACCCACCCGCCATGGTGAAGCACCTCCACCTCATCATTCAAGGCAAAATCCTTCACCAGGGCGGCATTTGGCTGACAGGATCTTATGTATTGAGCATCAACAATCTCTCTCAGAAGTTCATCGTTATTCTCAGCTTTCAGATTCTCATACTCTACCAAGACTGTACTGCTGTTGAACACTTCCACAACACTAGCGCCAAACCAGGCTGCGCCATAGTTCTCTCTGTCCCGACTGACTTCGACTTGAGCTCCAATTGAGAACGCTGGCTCTTCGGCTCTCTGACATTAGGCAAAGGAGAAAGCTTTAATACAATAATTACTCGTAGCTAAAGCAAACGGGTCTCCAAACTCATACGCACTCATAGCTAGAGCAAACAGTGGTGGAACAGAAAAGTTCCACGGAGACGTAAACCCTTGTCCTCAGAATGACGCATAATGTACCAAAGATAAAAACCATTGCGAGAGGTGCGATCTTTACCTGCTCGTCCACAGGTACCCAGCGGCCGCGTACCCACTGAAGTTGGGGCCGCATTTGACACTCCTCGAACACTACCTCTTCCCTGCTTGTAGGAAAGGACACGAGGTACCGACTAGTGGTCGGTCCATGGAGGACGGCGAATATGACGCCGGCCCACCACCCGTCGTTGTGGAAAGCCTCGACGAGATCGTGAAGACTGTAGCGGCCTCCGCCGGAGGAGGCTGCGTCCGCGGCCCGTAGCGGCGGTGGTTGGGGGCGTAAATTAGAGCGCTGGACAACCTCGCGGAGGGGCTGGGATGGATCGTGGTCCTCGACGAGGAAGGCATAGACGACCTCGAAGCGGCGCTGCGAGAGCTGCCGGACGACGGTGGCCTCGTACCACGCCCCTCGGAACCCGTCTTCATCACTCCGAACCTCCACCTTCGCCCCCACCGCGAACGCACTGCCGCTGCTCCTCCTCCTCTTCATGCCGCGGGGTCTGTCCGATCTCCTCATCAGGGTTAGGCGTCGATATTTCCAGCACCAAACGAGGGGGCAACGGAAGAGAGAGAGTGAGAAGAGACGACGACAAGACCATTGCTCTGGTCCACCCCTGCGGTTCACTTACCGGAGGACATCTTGCTTCCTCGGGAACCGCGACATCGGGAGAGAGGGAGTGGGTGAGAATTTCCCAAGACGCACCGGTGTCCGCGACAGGGTGATCGAGAGGTCGAAGGACGCACCAGTACCAGTGCGCGGATCGAAACACAAAAATGCGGGAAAGTGAAATCTGCCGTTCAAATCTTTTCTCATGGAACATCAGGACCGTCCATCACTTTGCAAGTCATGGATTCTTAAATGATTTTTGCGCACGATTTGACCGAAGAAAACGAATCTTTATAATTTCATACTAATATCTTTTTATTATCTTATAGTTATAACAGATGTACATGTGAGCGGTATTAGTAGCTCTTATGCGGTAGAAAATAACATTATATTTATTTAGTTGAATCAACGACGAGACAAAAATAAGACAAATTACTTTTGGAGTTCTAATACAGACGCAATGACATCGAACGAGAGCAATCGCCAGAATAGACCGTCTATGTTCCAAAAGATGTCACCACTGCTCTCATCTGCCTTGTGCTCATGGATGTGGTGCCGGGAAGTGACTGCACTCGATGCAATGCCTCGTAAAGAGATGTACCATAAATGACTACCCCTGCACCTTATTAAGATTGCCAGAGAACCAAATAGAAGATGACTACCCAGCAATCTACAATTTATATGAATGGGCTGACAAGCTTAGGTGGTAGACATATTATCCACTGAATGATATCTTAACACACCGGGACTTATTTTACCCATGAAATGGCCTTCCGTCTTCGACCTATATTAGCAAAAACCTCATGCACTGAACCAACTTATTATTTTATTTATGTTGATGACACTTTCATATGTGAGGAGATGCAAGGGAGGCAAATTAAATTTATAAGAATATATATATATATATATATATATATATATATATATATATATATATATATATATATATATATATATATATATATATTATATGCTTCCCCAAATGTTTTATACAGTAGAATATCTTTTCCTAAGCACAGGAGTTGCAAAACTCTAACCATTTTAGTTCAAAGACAATTTGGCCAAAATGTCAACAGCAGAAAATTACGCTATCAAGATGGCAGGTTATATAAAAGTTGCAGTAATATCATACGGTCAGCAAGTAATTCCATGAATATTTGTGTAGAAAGCTAAGATAAAAGATATGGCAAGAAATAAAAAACTTAATAATGTAAATAGAAAATAAAATTGAAAGCTGACAGTGGAGCATGTAATTGAGACATTCCTACTATATCATTGACCTTGTTTACAATCTTGACAAAACACAGGAAGCAATTTCAAATGCTATTGAAATCTTCCATCCTTCGAAAACAAGCATATTTTAAGAGAAATTACAGAAATTGTTTCCATCACCTCTTTTTTCTCAGGTAAGCTTCGAATAATTGCATTTAGCATGGCAGAATTTGAGGAACAACCATTTACTACATTGATAAAGCCAACTCATTAGCCTCATCCAGTGACACTTCTTTAGGGAAAGCTTTAACGACGAGGTGTATGCTATAACATCTGGCTTCAAGTCTTCCGTGAGAATAGCACTGGAAAGGTCTCTTACTGCACCAATTTTATCAGTCTAAAAGTTCACTTATTATGACGTCAAAGATTTTTTTTAATGTGTCAACTAGTTTAGATCTTGACAGTTTATCACAATGTCATAGGCTCAGAATCTCGCCTTCGCAAAAAAAAAGATGTCGAAGGTTTCCATCAAGAGTTTTTCTGAGACAAGCTATCTTTGATTATTGATCTTAACATAGTCCATCCATTGTTATGTGGTAAGTTGCGATGTCCGACTTCGCTACAAGCATCTTCTTATGCAATATTTTGCACAACCATCCCCACCTGATACAATCCATCTAACACTGTTATAAGATCACTGTGGGTTTCAATACCTCATGGTATATTTCACCAAGAAATCCTAAAGCCTCATCTGCTTCCAAGCTCACAATAGCCACTGATCAATGTACTGTAAGTAGCAAGATTGGCCAAATAACCAATCAAAACCATAGAATCAAATATTTGGGAGACTCATCAATTCTTTTCTCCAAACAATATCCATTAATAAATATGTTATAACTGTATCAGGCTAAACACCTCCTTGAGTCATCATACCCACTAGCTTTTGTGCTTCGTTGGCTTTCTCATCTTTACATAGAGCATCAATTAATATATTAAAGGACACATCATCTGGATAAACTCCTTGATCTTTCATCTGTTCAAGTAAATTATTGACTTCTTTCCACTCACCAGATTTGCAATTGCCCCAGATCAACGAACTATAACTGTAGACACCTGGTTTCAGCCCTTGATCAACCATGTCATTGAAGAGTGTACGATCTTCTGAAAGTTGCCCAATTTTGCAATATCTGTCAAAGATAGTACTGTAAATAACAACATTAGGTGTCACTCCTTCCCTTATCATTTCATTAAACAAAGACATGGCCTCATTCATTCTCCCATTCTTACAGCATGCACTAATCAGGATTCCATAACTATGAACATTGAGCTCAAGTCCCTCTTGCACCATGGAATCAACAACTTTTGCTGCGTCATTAAGGTGACCTTCCAAAACATATTCGTGCATTAATATGTTATAGGACCTAATGTTAGGCTCATTACCTCTCGCAATCATTGAATCCATAGCTTATGTGCTTCACCAGCCTTCCCTTTTCTGCAGAGAGAATTCATTAAAGTGTTGTATGTCATGGTGTTTGGTATAAGACCTCGATTCAGCATCTTCTGTAAGATTCCAATGGCCTAAACTAGAATCTCCATGAATAAGAGAAGTATATGTGACGATGTCTGGCTCGACACCTGTAACAACCATTTGCTGAAACATTTCAAAGGCCTTACTCACAGCACCGACTTTGCAATGGGCACTGATTATTACACTGTATGTGAAAACACTTGGCATACACACTAGAGCAACCATTTCTCGAAATATCTTGTAAGCCTTCTCCAAAAATCCCTCTTTGCAGAGGCCACCGATGATCGCACCATAAATTACAGCATCTGGTGCAACACCTTCACGAATCATTTATTCGAAGAGTTTGAAGACACTGTGCATATCTCCCTTCCCGCAAAAGCCCTTCTGATGCAATCAAAGTGCCCTGCCCGTGTTCCTGCTATCGCAAAGACCCTTGATGAAAGTATTGTATGTGATCAGATCAAGTACGCAACCCATCTCAGGCATTATCTCAAACAGGTTGGCGGCGTCCCCGATCCTCTTCTCCGGACAGAGCCCTCTGATGAGGGTACCGAATATTACGGTCGTCGAACTGCAGCCGCGCTTCAGCATGCCACCGAGTACGCCGAAACCCAAATCCACGAGGTTCATGCGGCAGCAGCAATCGATCAGGATGGCAAAGGTGACGGGATCAGAGCCCCATTCATCCGGCTGAAAAGCAAAGGAGAGTTGGGTAGTGTTGCGTCTTCCTCTTCCGGGAGATGGTCGTGTGTAGGACGTTAAAAGCAATGATGGATGGTCTGGGGTTGGATTTCAGCATTCGAATGAAGAGGCCGGAAGCCTCTTCGATTTGGAGAGACCCCAATCGATGGCGTTCCTTCACCAGCTTCTCGAGTTCGGCGGCGGTGAGGCGACTAGAAGGAGGAGGTGATGCGGAGCTCATCACGCCTCGTCTTGCAACCGTGATTAGGTGCAAAGGCGAGCGATCGGAGCGAGGGGACAACCGGACGAACCGCCTCCGCAGAGGTAAGTAGTCGGTGTCCACCCATTTGCTATGTTATAAAAAGCCATCTTTGAATGAACTCCACCATTACTGAGGTGAATACCCTGACATACATACCAATAGATCTCCATTTGACTGGATCTATTCCTCGAGTGAATCAGCTCACCGATTTTAGATCGTTCCACATAAATCGATTCAATTAAAGTTACTGTTAAACTGAGCAAGAACACAAAGGGCTATAATGGTCAAACCCCCGAAGTGATCTGCGCGCTATTATGATCAAACCTTTGAAGATGTGATTCTCGAGACTAATATTACCGAACCATTCGAAGTGGTATTTTTTGATATCAACGTAATAGTTTATCAAAGTTAACATTATAAAACTCTCAAATAGGTAGTTTCTGATATAAATAAGATCAAAAGAGATGGCTCTCAATGTTAACATGACCTAACCCACGTAGTTCTCGATACCAATATAATTGAAACTCCTAAAGAGGTGTTTCTTGATATCAACATAGTTGAACCCCCGGAAGAGATGATTCCCCTGAAGAGATGGCTCTTGATGTCAATATAGTCGAACCCCTGAATAGGTAGTTCCTGACACTAACATGATTGAACCCCGAAGAGGTAGCTCTCAAGAGGTAGTTCTTGACACTAATATGATTCCTAACACTAATATAGTAGAACATCTAAAGAGATAACTCTCGAGATTAACATAATTGAATTATTTGAAGATGTAATTCCCTATAATAATGTAATTGAACTCGATCATAAAGCATCCCTCAATGATGACACAACCGATTCGATCCAAAAACATCTCCCGATAATGATGGAGGCTAAATCAACATAAATACATCTTTTGACAATAAGGGTGAATTGTCCCAAATGTATCTCTCGACAATAGTAAGTTTGAATTAGCCCAAAATACTTCACTTCGATGATAACATAATTGAGACGGCCTAAACCATTCCCTTTCAACGATAGCTTAGCTGAAAAAGATCCAAAGTACTTCTATTGACAATAACTCTAATGAAACACCTAAAAGTACTACTTCATTTGATGAAGATGCAATCGAAACATCCCAAAATACTCATTATGATATCAATATGGTCGAAACAACCTAGAGCATTCCCTTCATCGATACTGTAATTGAAATGATTCAAAATGCTCTTTTCAATAACATTATGATAAAATTGACCCAAAATGTCATATTCGATGATAATATGATTGAATCCACAGTACTACCACGAGGATCCCTCGAATGCCCCTACAACTTCAAGTCAAGACCAAGTCAGGCTGACTCATGGTCGATGGTATTCTCCCATAATATTTTGGCCTTAGAAGGAGAAAAATATTCTAGGAACGTCCACCATGACCCTCTCAATGAGCACTCTAGCGAGGAAGCTATACCCCCAATCCATAGTACCGTCACACAAGGCAAGTAGCTACCCTCCTTTCCTTATGTCTATGCGTCCACCTCTGCTCAAACATTGGAGTGTTATTAGTGCTTGTTCAATGACCCAGGACTCACCTCTGACTGCAAACATAGGGTACTTGATTATCCCCATTGAAGCATTCTTGAATCTCACATATCAAGTGCAAGCACTCATACGGATGATGCAAGCCATCACCCCACTTTTACCATAGCTAGCTTAACAAACTACGTCGTCGTCACAACCATGGCCAATGTCTAAACCACCATTAGCATCTGCGCTTGTTGGGGTTCCCTCAATTGACCTAGCACCAGTAGCCCAGGATTACCCCCGATTAGCTGAACTACCGATAGGAGCACTTGGCTCCCTAATAGTAGAGTTCAGCGCACTACTGCGCCAGAGCCTAATCTTATTTAAATTAAAGACCCAATCGACAGACTTAATGGATGACTCCCTAAGGGTCCAACTACGATAGATGGACCAACGTGTAAACAAGATACATCGAGAGTTCCAGCAGTCCCAAAGAGAAGATGCAGACAGCCCCACCTTGAGTCGCTCCTCATTCGTCCAAAGCATCCAAGAGAAGCTAATCCCGATAAATTTTTCATCTCCCCTCACTTGAGGCCTTCGATGACAACTCTAACTAAGTAGAGCACAATATCGCTTTCCAAGCTCAGATGTCTCTATATGGTACTTCAGATACTCTAATGTGCCAAGCATTCTCAACGACGCTGAGGAGCTTGGCATGAGAGTGGTACAATTGTTTGAGGCCATTCTTGGTTTCTTCCTTTAATCAGCTTGTAAAAGAATTCGAGCTCCACTTCTTTGGGAACATATGCCTAAGGTTGTCCGTAGCAATGCTGCTCGAGCTAAGATAGAGAGAGGACGAAACCCTCTTTGACTTCGTCACACGATTCACTAGCAAAATCCGAGGCGTGTAGGATGCCCACCCCTCTCTAGTGATATAGGCTTTTATGATGGACCTAAGGCCCACTTGCTTCTTCGAGTCGTTGGTGGAGAGACCATCGATAATAGCCCTGAGAGATGCTTTAGAGAGCCAACCAATATATAGCTGCAAAAGCAATGATCTCGGGTAAGTATGAAGAAACCCACATAAGATCACGGCAAGAACCATCTCGGACAGTAACCTTGAGCTCGTCGCAAAGGAGGAAATATAGTCCACTCGAAATACTTCACTTGAGGTCCAAATTAGCTCCCCTCGACATGATGAGGATTGAGATTCACTACGAAAGAGAAGGGAAGAAGTTCGCTATGGCAAATAGAAGATTTGAATGCCCGCCATGGCGGAAGCCCAATATCTGCTACGACGGAGAATGGAAGAAGACTACTACGGTGGAGAGAAAATTTGATGGCCCACCATGGTGGAAGCTTGAGATTCGCTACGACAGAGAAGGGAAGAAATCTGTGATGGCCGAGAGAAGATTTAAAGGCCTACCACAACGAGAACTTGAGATCCATTATGGCATAGAAGAGATGAGATTCGCCACAATGGAGAGAAGATGAAGGCCCACCATGGCGGGAACCCTGAGATCTGCTTTAATGAAGTGGGGAAGAATTCCATCATGGTGGAGAGAAGAAGCCCGCTATGACGGAAGTTCCAAGCCAAATATGCCCTAAGCATGTGAGTTAGGAAAATTTGATCCATGCCAAGATAAATTTGTAATGGCAGAGACACCGAGCTAAATATACTCGAGGCGTGTGATTGAGAAAAATCTAACCCACACAAAGATGAATCTGCCATGATGGAGACACTGGGCCAAATGTACATGAGATTTGTGAGTCAGAAAAACCTAACTCGTATCAAGACGAATCCATTACAATGGAAGTCTCAGGTCAAATGTGCTCGAGGCGTATGAGTCAGAAAAACTTGACCTGTGTTAAGACGAATCTACTATGGCAGAAGTCCCAGGTTAGATGTGCTCGAGGCGTATGAGTTAGGAAAACATGATCCGCACCATGATGAATATACTACAATGAAAGTCCTGGGCCAAATATGTCCAAGGCGTATAAGTTGGGTAAACTCGACTTGCTCCAAGACAAACTCGTTGTGGCAGAAGTCCCAGACCAAATGTGCCCCAGGCGTGTTAGTCGGGAAAACCTGACCCACGCTAAGATAAATCCACTATGGCAGAAGTCTCGGGCCAGATGTGCTTGATGCGTGTGAGTTGAGAAAATCATACTTATGCTGAAACAAATTTACTACAACAGGAGTCTCGAGCTAGATGTGCCCAGGGTTTGTAAGTCAAAAAAACCCAACCCACACTAAGAAAAATTCATTATGACAAAAACATATGCTCAACGTGCTCGAGACACATGAATCAAGAAAACTCAACCTACAAGATGAGATCTCGAACGCTCCCATGTTGAATGAATTAAACGACGCGCTTCAAGCCTTTTCTCATAAAAGCCCCGAAGCATATTTTCGCGAGAGGACAAATGATAAGAAACATTTTGACAATCAATCCCTATCATCTAGCTATACACTGCAAGGGCGTTGACGTGAAAGAAAAGGGTCAAGTCATCCCCCCCCTAGGGGCACTAACATGGAAGAAAAGGGCCAAGTCATCCCCTCCATTGGGTGATGACTTGGGGGAGGTTACGGTTTGTCGACCCTTGTGGACAACCGTCTATGGGAGGTCATTCAAACTAGCCTTGTTGGTCTTCGTGGACCATAGTCCACGAGATGTCATATGGTTCTATCGCCTCTCTATTGGCCTTCGTGGACAATAGTCTACGAGAGACTATTTAGACTTGTCGCCCCCATGGACAAAATGCCAAAGAGAGGGCATTGCAACCATTATTGATGGTTCCCTCAATCGGTCATATATAAAAGTCGACTCTCGACGCGAGTCCAAGGGTCGAACTTCTCTCTAAAAACCTCTCATACTCTAGACAATTCTAAAAAATTAACTGGAGTGTTGAATGGATCAAGTCAAGAAACTACCATAACGTTGATCTTTATTCAGGAATCCACCAAGGAGATCAGAGTCCACCTTAGCCCAGACATCTCAAACCTCTCTTATCAATCGTCTTGTAGGACTGCCACAAAGATTCCTGGAATGCTCGTACATCTTTAGGTGTGTCGCCACGTTAATCATACAAATTAATCGATATAACATGGTAGTAGTTACAGCATTTCATACATGCCTCAATGGGTTCGTGAAAATTCTGACAGATACCAAACGAGACACGACCTCAATGATGAGAATCGAAGGGCTAGGGTTTCTGGCGCTCTGGCGCGAGAATCCCATTGACGACGGAGACGCCGACGAGCACCCCGACGGCCTCCGCCCCGGCCACCGCGCCGGCCTGCAGAAGATCCCCAGCAACACCGACGTCGGCCGACGCCACGATTCCCTCCTCCGCTGCCTGGATCTCCTTCTCCGCCGCCACGATGCCCTTCTCGGCCGCCGCGATACCCTTCTCCACCGCCTTCTCCCCCTCCTCCACGATCTCCTCCGCTTCCTCCTCGATCTTCTTTATCCTCTTCCGGAGCCCGAAGAGAGGGATTTCCTCCGACCTGGCCTGGGAAGGGAGAGCGGCGAGGGGTGCAGCGGTGGAGAGGACGAGGAAAAGCAGGCAGTTCCTCCTGCCGCCGAGAATTTGCCGCGGCGCCGGCTGAGGGGAGGATGGGGGGGTGATGAAGCAGCGGACGCCACCACGGCGGCCGGCGCCGCAGTTAGAAAGGAGAGGGTTGAGGAGGAGCGCCGTGGAAGAGGAAGCCATGTCGACAATCTCGACTTGTGGTTGGAAGTTCCGATAGGTGTTGGAGTTATTGTTATCGTTGGGGCTACGATCGATAGCCTTCTATCGCCTTTGTGGATGAGGAAACAAGTCGTTTCCGTGAAATTGCTGGACTAAAAAGTCGAATTTGCCCTCCATATATTAAGGAGTAATGGTTTGTGTCACAAATGGCTAATTATGTATTATCCATCTTCATCCTTATAGTTACTTTTAAGTTACAGATTTTTATGCTTATAAAATTAAAAAATTTAATTCGTTTCTTCTCATATCTCGATTCTATTAATGAAAATATTATATTATTTATCACTGATCACAGATTCTATCTCATTTCAATTTAATTAGCTCACATATTGTGATGATAATGATCGGTGATAAGCCCTCCAATTGTAACCAAATGTCGAATTTACCCTTCATAAACAAAAGAGTAATAGCTGGCATCATAGATAGTATACAGTGATGATGGTTATGATTAGTGATAAGCCCTTCATTTATAACAGCTTGGTTTCCTAAACCCGACAAGTTGCGATCGGGTTGGTCTTTTCCAACATTCCGTACAGTTAAACGCTCATGACGGTGTTGACCATCGAGTGCCACGTACCAGATAAATCAACATATCATGAAGATTCATTAAGAAAATATAGTGGCTGGGTCGCATGTCCCGAGTAGCTGATCCCAAGACACCGACAGCTTCCGTCGCTCCTCACCGCTCGATACTGATTGTCTTAAAATAAACCCCGAACTGGTGCAAAGCTTCGTCATCAAGCTCCCTCTTCGCCGCCTCCTTATCTTGTTGGTTTCGGCGAAGAGAAACGGACAAACGAAAGCAAAAGGTGGCGATCGGCCAACAGAGGATCTCTTTCTCCTCTTTGCCTCCCCTCATTGCCTTCCTTTGTTCGTTTCTTGCGTCAGTCGAAGTTGACTTCGTGTAAGATCGTGTCGGTAATGTTATTACCTTGATCGCACTCGTCGAGCTGTTATTTTTTCCCCCCTCTTTGATGCGGTTCCTTTTCGTGTTGATTTGGTTCGATCTCATCTAATTCTGCTTGAGATCTTGAGGGTTTTCGCAATTGGGTGACGGGACATTGTTTTGTTGCTGTTGGCGTGTTTTGATTACTTCCGATGCTTCATTTCCTTGCTTCATCTCCACGATTTTGGAACGTCGATTTGATTGCTGGCAGCCACGATCTCCTGTTTGATTTCTGGTTTGCTCCTTCCATCAGATATTTTCTTAATATCTTGCTCCTTTCCGTTCGAAGACCCGCGAATCGTAGTCGCAAAAAGCGTTTCTTTCGGATCGGAATCAATTCCAGATGCTTCTTTCTTCTTGTAGCAGCCAATAACCGCATAAAGGAAGCTTCTCTTGGTAAGAACTGTTTCATTCTTTATCAATGTTTGGACTCTTTCTGCAGTAAAGTTCGTCTCTTTTTCGAACAGAACAGAGGTTAGCGTTCTGCTTTTGATTCAGGGGATCAAGAAAGACAGTGCCTCCAATGACGGGATGCAATCGTGCCGTCTGTATGGAAGAGCTGCCCGCTCATCTAATTCTGGAGATACTGAGCTCTGGTCATCTAGGTGCAGCCGACCTTGCATGCTTCGAGGCAACTTGTCGGATGTTCTGTGGTGATCATGGGCTTTTTCCTGACAGGTTTCAATCCATGGTTGAAATCGCTGCATTCCTTCTTTGCAAGGCACATTCTATATTCAGTTCTTTCCCTCCAACTGCACGAACTAAGCTGCTTGATCGTTGTGGTGGAAATTGGAAAAAGGTCCTGAGGTTCTTGCAATCTGTGGAGCATTCTTCCAGCAGTGTTGAGACATCATCAGGCAATGTATAGCATTTTTTCATATATAGTGTTGCTTATGCTTTTTTATATATCTTTTTTGGTATTCCATGATGAAATTATGTCCTATATTTATATACTTTAGGGTAACTTTGAAGCCATATCCTCTGAATTTGTTATGCTCATTTAATTAATCAGTACTTCCATAACGCAAATAAGACTGTTGAGTTTTTAAGGTCCTGTTGGCAAGGTTCTACTATTGTTGGGTAACAAATAATGCTACATCAGCTTTAAGGGAACTCTTTGATACTGCTGTTTGTCCTTTTGTCTTCTTTGACAAAAGATCATATGTCTTGTAGAAACAATGGCACTCATATCTATTCTATATAAACATATTTAACCTTTAAATAAGCTGGTTAATCGAGGAAACTAGATTTTTGTTTCTGCATCCCTTGTTTTTGCTTCGTTGAGACTCATAGATCAACCGGACCAATGTCGATCCGACCATCTTCTGTGATCCTTGTTGTCTGCATAGCCATGCCTTGCAAATGACTTCCATTGATCGGGCTGATCCACCAATCATATTGATCCTAGTCAATTTCCAATCATTTCAAGGAACTAAACCCACAATCAGATTCAATCTATTTAGTTGATCTAGATCAATCATGATCCTATATCCTGTGACCTATCTCAAATCCGACCATCATTTTACAAATCTTGGTAAATTCAAGCTACCAAATTTAATATTATAATTTGCAATTGTTAACTATTGCTTGTGTCAGACTTATCTAATACTTTCGTAGAACTTCAAATTTGGCGAGAAGCTTGTAACTAATAATTTATATTTATTCATTCCAACAATGAGTAATGACTTTGACAATTAGGGTGAGGTTTGACCAGCTTTTTGCATTTTTGTGTTAAAGTGAGCATGTATTACATGTTTTGGCACCATTGTTTGCACATAAATTTATAACTTAGAAGCAAAGTATTAATCTAGATGTTCAAGATCAAGCAACTTAAGTTTACATTTGGCTTGTTCAGGATTCTAGGAGTGTTTCTTAATTTTATAGAAGATTTATTGAAATGATAAAACAGCTCTTGTCGTTATGGCTTTTTATAGAAAAATACCAATATGTTTACATTTAATATGGCCTCTCGGAATATGTTAGTCTGAAATGGAAAATTAATGTAGACTCTATCTCTTCCAACAACTACACAATTAACAATTTCAATCTAGGATAGCAGAAAAGAAAGGTGTGTATCTTGAGTTATGAGGTGTTTGTATTAGCATTTATATGAGCCATGAGTGTCCAAACTTGAGCTCAACAAAACCCAAGTTATGAATTTTGCTTTCTCAAAAGACTTGCAGTATTTTAATTCTGAGGCTTTCCTATTAGAAAAACATTGACATATATGGCTGAGCATTTAAATTTCATTCTTTATTATGAACAAACAACCGAATTTGCAGCTACATTTTTGCTGAAATCTATTTTAATTATGCAGATGCAGGTCACTGCTGGAAGATATCACACACTACTAGTTCATGGCTCATCAGTGTACTCTTGTGGATCCAGTTCATGCGGGGTACTTGGTCATGGTCAAGAGATAACACAATGTGCTGCATTCAGCCGCATTAGTCTTCCATCTCAATCTTTTGTCACCCATATATCAGCCTCTCACAACCATACAGCATTTGTCGTGCAATCTGGAGAGGTTAATCTTTGAAATTTATGAATTTCGTACAGCAGTTAAAGATTTTTCTTGCTTGGCTGAATATTTTGTTGCTTTTTTAGGTGTTCACTTGTGGTGATAATTCATCATTCTGTTGTGGTCATGGAGAAGTAGGTCATGCCATATTCAGGCCTACACGAATCGAAGCACTGAAGGGGACTCCTTGCAAGCAGGTATATCATCATGTACCATCATGTAGTTCATACTTCACATTTTTGGTACTGAGAGAGATTGTGTGGCAGGAGCACACCAAGTGCTTAGTGCTTAAATTGTTCTGCAAGCCACAAAGATACTCTTAAGGAGTTTACAAAACTATGAAAGGAGAAAACCTAGTATTGTTAAGAGAAAAGATAAATATTTGCAGGCAGGTTTGGTAGGATTGGATATTCGTTATTGTTGACATTGTAAAATCACATTTTCAGCCATCAATGTACCTTTTGGGACTTGTTGAAAAATTGATCCTAATGCAGTGGACCAACTAGAAAATGAATGATTTCCTTGGAATAAGTATATACCATGTATCATCACTATGTGATCAATGAAGAACAATAACTTGTCTAAGGTGATCAATTTATGTCTTAATATAATCTCTTATTCTTTCCATAATGTTTTTTTTAATAGTCAGACAGTGCTATGGATGGCAACAAGCTGTAGATCCCAATTATTTAATGTCAGCTATATATGTTAACATTGCTATTATGGTACTGCAAATCAATCATAATTCCAACAGAAGCAAAAGTTTATAGTTAATTTAGTGCCTTGAATCATGCCAAGGACATCTAAATTCTCAATAATGTCATCAAGAACTTGTCGAAAAATACTGACTTTTATATTCTAATGGAATTTTTTCTATTATTGAAAAATTTCTATTTTTAAGGGCGTTACTCCAATCTTTAGTTTTCCTGTCTGTTTGTATCAATTTTCTGGAGAATTGCTTTTTCCCTTGAATTCTGACGGAGTGTTTGCTTTGTATGTAGGTGTGTTCCTCTAGTTTCCTATCTGATATACATGATAATGCATAATCGTGTTGTCAAATTTTTTGAAGTACTATTTGTTTGTGAAACTTTCTTTTAATTTGTTCTCAGGTTGCCACTGGGTTAAGCTTTACTGTGATTCTTACAACGCAAGGCCAAGTTTACACATGCGGGAGCAATGCACACGGCCAACTTGGTCATGGTGACACTGTAGACAGACCAACTCCGAGGAAGATTGAACTGTTTGAGGGACTGGGACATGTGGTGCAGATTGCTGCGGGTGCGAGTTATACCTTTGCTGTGACAGATGATGGGGTAGTTCATTCTTTTGGTTCTTGTACCAATTTTTGCCTCGGGCATGGGAATCAACATGATGAACTTGTTCCACGTGCCATCGAATCATTTAAGATGAGGAATATTCATATAATACGTATCGCTGCCGGAGATGAGCATGCAGTGGCAGTTGATTCAAGTGGATATGTATGGCTCATTTCTAATGATTTTATTTTATTTTTGGATTGTAAATTCAAAGTCGCACGTCAAATTTTCAACTGTTCTCTTCTAACTCTCTTGGATCTGTGGAAGAAATTAACCAAACAATTACTTTTCAGGTATATACATGGGGTAGAGGCTATTGTGGAGCCTTAGGCCATGGGGATGAAACCGATAAGACCAGTCCGGAATTATTGACCAGCTTGGAGTGTCACCTTGCCGTGCAGGTTTGATGTCTTCGCTTTCCTCCATTTCAGCTATGCTAAATCAGTAGATTTCCAAATTGTCAGTACACTGGTATGACATAGTAGTATCTAAAACGAGACAAGTGAACTATCTTTTGGAATTTCAATGGTATTTATTCAAGAGAGAAAAGGATATTAATAGTTATGCAAATCCAAATATCCTATAACAAACTATAAAGCCTTTAAAGCAATGTTCTGTCAGTTTTCTTGTCATTTCTAATTGCAATTGGATGTAGGAGAAGCCAGCAAGATCCTTACAGTACAAGTTTCTAGCTTTTGTGTTTATTAATCCAAACTTGCCATTTGAAAATATTTAAAGACCCTACAACGTTTTAGTTATTAATATTGAAATAGGAGGAGCACATATTGTGCCTATGATGAGTTATCATACTGCTAAGAATTGCTATTATAATTTGGAAGATTAGTGAATAATTTTTTGATGATGCAACAATAATGTTGACAAAAACAAAAGTATTGTTCTACACCATGAATATTATCCCATTTTTTATTTCGTAAGCACCTACTTTAAGAACGTATGTTATTTTGTCATTAATTGACTAATTTATCTGGTTCCCTCTTGGCAAGGTTAAATTTCACAAGCACCCGAATAATGAATGACCATTGTGCTTGATTTGGCAGTGCAATATGTCTAGTGACCGTCTGCTTGGCCACTAACAAGTGCAGGTGTGTGCAAGGAAAAGAAAAACCTTCGTGCTTACAAATGAAGGCTGCGTTTTCGCCTTTGGATGGACGGGTTTTGGAAGTTTGGGGTTTTCTGACAGAGGAATCTCTGACAAAGTTCTGCAGCCATGTATATTGGACAGCTTGAGACCCCACCGCGTCTCCCAAATCAGCACTGGACTGTACCACACTGTTGCAGTCACCAGCACAGGTCTCCTATTCGGGTTTGGGGACAACGAGCGGGCACAGCTCGGGCATGATGAGATGCGAAGTTGCCTGAAGCCAACCGAAATAATGGTTCATCAGGCAATGGACGATATATACATTGAAGTGCAAGATAATTGAAGATTTTGTTGTGTACCTACATGCATTTTGTTCAGCTTCCAAATGAATGTAGAGTGGTCATGGATTCTGCTAATGTAGTTATTAATAAATAAGAGACTGCAATATGTTTTGGTTCCTGTTGACTTGTCTTCCAGTGGTGGGTTAATTACAGGGTGGACTGCTCCATCATAGAACAAGAAGGCGGTGGCAACTACAAGTTCGTGGTGACTGCTGTTCGGTGGCGACAGCGAGGCCGATGGACATGAAGTCGGGGCCGAGGATGACGACCAGGACCAGCTTGGACGCCATGGAAGGGAGCCAATCTCTGTCTTCCTTGTGTGTAAATATATATACTCCAAGTGAGGTTTATGCTCTTTGGGGAGAGAGAGAGAGAGAGAGAGAGAGAGAGAGAGAGTTGTTGCCTCATTCTTCGCGATTGCAGGCAAGATGACCTGCGACCCACTATTGGGCCAGCTTAAACGAGCTTCCAACGAGATTTGGGGCGCTCCCATTGAATTGGGCTTCCCAATGACGAAGTAGCCCTCTCAAGGGTACCCACTTATTTGCAATGAGACCCCACTGTGACGGACCTGAGCTCAGCCCACTACCATCGGCAATGTGATCTTCCAACGTCTCATTGAAGTCAACTTGATGTCTACAAATATTAGGACAAGTTTTCCTTGTGGGAATTATTACTCTATGCAGTAGCCTTCTGCAGACAATTTTGTAGTTTGATCAGTCAAACGTAAGTTGCTGCAAGCACGTAGGGTTGCTTCAAATCAAATGCACACAAAAAGGTGCTCTATATGCCATCCTCATTCCAACGAAGAAGAAGGAAGGAAGAGAAGCCCATGGCAACTCACAGTAGAGGAACAGGTAAGTAGGAGGAAGAAAAGGAACATGCCGCAAACGAGACAGCGAAAATGACAGTTGACATAGCCGTTTCAAAAAGATTAAAAACACCCTTAAAACCCGACAGTACAACGACGAAGAGAACAACAAGAATCTTTGTATTTGATGTAGAGGTATATTAATAACGAGGGGACTTATCATTTGCGATCTCACAAAAGTGCAGCAGACCTTTTCGTAAAGATACCACAGCCAACGGCTCCATGCCCTTCACACGCGCATCACATCCCGCCCACTCCACGAATTTGAAATCCATATTCTATTCCTTAAATACCCCTCTTCTTCATCTCCACGAGTTCAAATCTCCTCCACTTCCGCAAAAGCGGTTGCGTCTTTCCTAAGAAGAAGTCAAGCTTCGAGCCTTCCTTCTGTTGCCACCAAATGGGACTTTGCCTTAGCAAGAAGAAGGCGGTCTCGCCGCCAAGGAGTATTCCCACTTCCTGTAGCGCCCCGAACGACAAGAAAGTAGAGAAGCCATCCCAGAGAGTGGTGGAAGCAACCGCTGAGAAGAAGCAGGTGTTTGTCGTCGCCCACAACGCCAAGAAGAGCGCGGCCGAAGACGACAAGGAGAAGAAGCGTGGCGAGACCCCGACGAAGAAGGCCGGCAAAGAGGTCGAGACTAATGGCGCTGGCGGGGTCGTGGTGGTGCCTGCGGTGGAGGAATTCAGGCCGGTTGCTGCCGTCAGGACCTCAAGCTGCACCAAGGAGGAAGTGGACGCCATACTGATCCAGTGCGGCCGCCTCAGCCGCAGCTCGTCGGGGAAGGCATCCGACGAGACGGGGATTGGACACAGAAAGTACTCGGGTTCGAAGCGCAGCTATGATTTTGACAATGAGAAGAAGGGGGATGAGGAGGAAGGGGAGTGGGGGGAGAAGCCCTCGTCGAGGCCTTCCCCTCGCCGGAGAACGCCCAGCCGGGAGCGGTCGGGGAGCAGGGAGCGAGGAAGCGGTGGCGGAGGACGGAGGGTGAGCCGATCTCCCGGGAGGCGCTCCGAAGTGCCGGCTTCGTCTGGCACCCCCAACGATAGGTCGAAGCCGCCAGCAAAGATGGTGGCTGTTCCGGCACGTGAGAAGGGGAGGGGAGTCTCCCCTGCTGCCTCTAACAAGAGAGGTGGCGAGGCCGGAGCCTTGAGGAGCGCTTCACCTCGGTCGCGGTCGCCGGCGAATACTACTCCGATATCTAATGAGAATGCTGCCTATCATGTTCCGCCTCCGAACCAGCCGCAATCCCTCAGCCGGAGCTCGTCGAGGAAGGCCGAGCAATCGCCGTTTCGCAGGAATCCGATGGCAGAAATTGACGAGAACGCCCTCAGAGCAAACCAACATGCCAGCATTGATAACAAGATTCAGAAGACCAAAGAAGGCGAGGAAAGAATTCGGAAGCTGAGCCAATCGCACACGCAGGTGAGCATGAATCATGTGTTGCCCACATTTTCTCCCTTCGTTTTCGCAAGTATCGTTCGTAGATTGTGATTTCGACTTAATTCATCACAGAAAACAAGCGAAAACAGTGTTCGGGCAAGCAAATCTTCTTCGCAAAGAAATGGAGCAGCAGCAGAGTTCACAAGCGCAACAAGAAGCAACGATGTGCAGGGGATGAGCTGTAGAGCGAAAGAGCAAGAGACGGAAGCTGCAGTCGCGGAAGAAGCCATAGCAAAAGCGTCATCCAAGGTTACAGAGTCGCCGAATCTTGGGGTGGAAAGCCACATCCTGAAGACCATTTCAGGAACTAGATCCTCCAGAGATCTCGACCACCCTTCTGAGCTGAACCAGGAAGCCTTTCTCAATCCCAATTCCTATGCTTCTTCTCTTCTTGAAGACATCCATAATTACCAGCAGCAGCTTCCGAAAGCATCCTTCTCCCTTCCAGCTTGTGTGTCCAAGGCCTGCTCGATCCTCGAAGCAGTGGCTGATCTCAACTCCGCTTCGTCGGAGAACAATGGCTCGCTCAATGGACGGCACCAAAGGAGAGGTTCGGCATCGAAAGTGCCATTTGTGGAATCGGAGATTGTGGTGAAGGATGATCTCCTGGAGCCAAGCCTCCATAAGTATGTTACAGTGAGGGACATGAGGAGGAGCGATGTAGAGCCTCAGGAATCCGCGGGGAGCAACAGCTTCATGGGACAGCCATGGTCTTCGGGGTGGGAGCCCAATTCGGTCGATTCCACGGACCGCTACCAGAATTCAAGATCGATTGATGGTGAGGAGGTGGAGGAAGAAGAAGCCAACCAGAGCCCGGTGAGCCATGGGAGTCGGTACCACCAACAGCCAGTTCCCGAGGTTGTACGAGAACCTGAAACCCGAGGAAGAAGATCGAGGGGTGTCTCCGGTAACAGCAGCAACCATCGGTCTCCTGCGAAGTCGAGCAAGAACAGTAAGAGAGAACTTCATCAACGTGTCCAGCTTCACCGAACTGGTAGTGGTGACAGTGGTGGTTGTAAGCCTGGCAGTAACCGAGCCTACTCTCTTCCATCAGCTGCTGCTTCGAGCTCGTAGTGGCTGCACCAATGCGCCTTGGTTCTACAATCATTTGGTGCCATGGCAAGGGAGAATTTGCCATTGATGATGTAATTTGCCACCCAATCTCAGATGCTGTGGTGGAAATGGTTGTGGCAATCTGTGCTTGTAGTTGGCATTCAAATCTTGTTTAGTTCTAGGTAGAATTTCTTCTTCTTATGCTGTAACAGTAGTTTTTGCATGTTACAAGCTTGCTCATGTTGCTGCAGCAAAAAGTTACAAAGCTAACTGTTCTTCTTTAGCAGATACATCAGAGAACTGTCACAAGGTAAAAGCAAAGGAGGAGGGAAAAAGCATCTGGATCTCCAGATTCATCTAATAAGAGGTGTCAAACATCACATCTCATTTAAATCTTCCTATCCCAAACCAATTAGATCTTAGAGTGGGAAACCAAACTTGGGATTCATTGACAGTCACATTCAGTATTTGTTGGTCAAATCTATTTACACATCATTCTCCACTATCTCAGTAACCTTTGATAAGGAACAATTTAAGATGGTTCCAAGGTTTGGACCATTCATCCTCTAAAGTTGTCATTGAGCACCAGTAGCAAAAAAAGTAACTTGCCCTTCAGAGGTATTAGTTGGAGTAAATGTCCTCACTTTGCAGAACTTCTGCTAACATTCTCTTGGTTTGAAAGCAAACATAGATTTTGGCCAATAAAGATATATCTGATCTAAGTGGTCCTAGGTTTTGATGTTTTTATTGAGGCAAACACTCTGCAGGTGATCTGAGAAGGGTCGACCACTTTTTATCGTTGCTATAAGCCGGCAGATTGCTTTCTCTTTCAAGCCATTTGATGAGATTGCAATTGCACGCCTCTTTTATAAACCAAAGGGTAGACCACAACGAAGATCACGGCCTGCATTAGGATGTTCTTCAAATCAATTTGGTTGGTTTCTATCCAAAAGCCTTTTCTGATTAGGCTTCAGGAGCTGCCGTAACATTCTGCCACGAATTCTCGTTTTCTTTTTTGTTTGCCTCGGTTCTCTGCAAATCTATATTCTTTGAGATGTTGTTTTGATCTGTGAGGAGTTATGATCTATATATGTTTCATACTTTGGTCAGCGAACGCTATTAGAACTGTCATAGAAATCATGCTTCAAGGAACATAATGAAGTTTGTCTCACTCTATTACTCCATAGAGAAAGATTGCTCATGCTGTCGTTGTCATGGAGAAGATCGGACAAGGTGTAATTGCTAAGATTTAATTGTAATGCATTTCATCATGAACAAACAATTTGAATTCTAGATACTGTTTTAATTGTTTTTTTTGCCTTTAATCAATCACAATGGTGTAGTCTTCACTGAATCGAAAAATATAGCAAGCTTGTTCATGAAATATGTGAAAGAAACGGGCTTCTGCATATTTGTGCTCCAACTCCAAGTCTTACATGGCAACGAGCACAATGCTCTACTGCGGTGTCAGAATGTACATCTTGCAAGCATGAGAGTCCACCGTAGCGGTGATTTGCCCTTGAAGATTGCCAATATCCGCATGCTGAACAATGAATCAAGACCGACAGTATCAAGAACATGAAGCTCGGTAAGAATTTCCAGCAACATTTGGAAGATGTTTAGATCATAGAACAACAACATATATCCGATACTTACTGCCCAAAGATCACGAGCTTTAACAATAGCCGATGGTGACACAATACCGATGTCAGGCCATTGGGCTGTGATCGTTGCCCTCGAGCTTCCTCGGTTCCACAGGACGACAGCCACCCTCCCGCCGCTGAGTACACCTGCCCAAACCTACACAAGCAGGCAACAATTGCAACGTGAGGAAAGAATCACATCAATTCTCGAGATCATATCTCCGAGATATATTATCATCTTCCATTATATGCAGTCTAAATCAGAAGAGTTCTTCTTAGGGTTTGGATAACTACTCTGCCAGAATTTTATCTTTAGGATACAGAAAACAAAAGATATAAAGTAGTAATTTGTCGATGTAGTTGACATTGTCGCAGATGCATTAGACTTATGAAGCTCCGTGTAAAAGGATTGCAGCATAAAGAAAGGAGCAAACCTCTGTATTATTGGGTCCCAAAACTAGCTTCCTCCCTTGAACTCCAAGTGAGTCTGTTGGCAGAGACCAATCAGAATGAGAACTCTTTTACATGGTCCTACTGATTGCTGTGAAGCCTATTTGAAATGGCAAATGGAATAGCATTCATTAAGCTCTTACCTTGATTAACAGCAATGACTTCTTGGTTGCTCAGTATCTCGTATGCTTCTTTGGTAATTGATCTTACATCACATCCAATCAACAAGGGAGCCTAAATGATTGCAGATCAGTAATGCAGCTGAAGGATATGATGGAGGCAAATGTTTCCCATATCGAGAGTAAATACCTTGGCCAATGCCCATATACTAAAATGCGATCGATACTCCTCTGTTGTCATCCCACCATTTCCGACTTCAAGCATGTCCGGATCTAACATCATTCAGACAAATATGAGAAGATGCTTTTGGTCATTGCTCACGACACGACTGTAACCATAAGTATCAATGTTAAGGTGAAGCACCATTCCAGCCACCAGGTTTTGCATAAGCTGCCCATCTATTGTTCTGATCGGCAAGCGATATCATCCTAATAGCATGTAAAATATCAGTTTCTGAGCTAGATTAGGGAAATCTAATGTAGCTTCTGAAACAAACATCTCGATCAGGTAATCTCTTCAACCTGTCCCATGTGTCGAAGATGTCTTCTGTTGTTCTCCAACTGTGTCCTAAAGTGCTTGCCCAAGTTGCTGGATTATCGACACCCCTGTGATGTAGTTTTTTGCAGAGAGACAAGTCAAATTTCTCTGTGAATTTCCATCTGATGCACTGTTTGATCCAAATTCGCTGGAATAATCAGCTTTGTGCAAGCAAACTCAAATCCACGAGACAAGAGGTACAAAAATGACTTCAGTGTCATCACAGGCACAGTGGTTAGTATGATGCACCATTAGGAATCTAACTGCTAATTTGTCTAGCAAATTTTGTGTGCAGGTTGATGTGAACAGGAAACTAATCGGAAATGCTTTGCTGCTTTAGCTGTCAAGTCAAATATGATCCCATCCATTCATTCGTATCCTAGCTAAGATTAATCTATAAATATAAAAAATCATGTCGAATTCTGGTCTTATGAACTACTGGGGCAATCAAACCTACCAGTCACATAGAGAGAAGAAAATAGGCCTTCCACTATTCTTTAGAGCTCTGCTCATCTTGGTGTACCTACGTCGCGACAGAGCAATTCAGATGCCAGTTCATAAGTTTGATCACCTGCTGGAATCTGATCATTTGATAGACATCGACAGAGCAAACCTTTCACTTGGTTTGATACCCTGGTCGTTGCAGTTGTCATACTTTAAGTAATCGATCCCCTGAAATCGAAGCCATGAGAATGCAGACATACCAAACAGCTGAGACGTTAAAGTAGGTAATTGAAACCATTGCATACCCAGGCGGCAAAGGTCTTTGCATCCTGTTCTTCATGTCCCAAGGAGCCGGGCATTGTCTTGCTGCATGTCAGCGTCCTGAGATTTCTCACCATTAGGCTACATCTATGTTTGCTTGGAACAACAAAGCTCCAAAGAACTACTGGTAGATTCATCTGAATGTAGCCCTTTGTTGCATTGTAAAATTTATGATGCTACATAGTTTTATAGGGCTATCCGATAACGCATTTAATGATATCTCAAATGCCTACACATTGAATAAGCCCTGCATCACAGAAAGGTACATGATTTAAGCTTTGTCTGATGTCATAAAATTAATACCCTGCATCACTGTAGATTCCAAGCTTAAGCCCTTTTCCATGCACGTAATCTGCGAGCGCCTTAATGCCAGAGGGGAATGTCGACTTCTTTGGCACAAAATTTCCCTGATAAAGCTCAAATGCGTTAGCATCATGGATTAGAACAGGAATTTGCGATAGAATACAGAAATTGAGTTCATGAGTATCCATGGCGCAGGCGAAAGGAGATGAAATGGGACATAATTCTCACTTGAGAGTCCCTGTTGAGTTCTGCCCAGCAGTCATCTGAGAGTGATTCAGAAACCACCACCACGACAACAGGAAAACGAGTCAGTAAATTAAACCATTTAACCACTGAATCAGTCAATCAAAACGATGAGGTTAGATAGAGATAAGAGGAGAAGACGACCTATGTTGACATATCGATAACCCAGATTGGCAAGTCCAGTGTTCACCAGTGCATCAGCTGCGTAAGCCAGCAAAACATTCCATAGTTTAGCATCTGTTTTCACGATTTGTTTGATAGACTGCAACGCAAGTTGGTCATCTTCTTTTTGACAGTAACTTCTGGTGGGTTGTAAAAGGGAAGAAGACGAAGGCTTTTGGTCTAATATGATGATCTAATAATCCTCAGGTCAACGACGGTATTGCTGTCCCTTCACGTGTTGACTCAACTAAATATTCCCCGAACAGCACACCGACGTTATTGCAAATGACTTTGCATCATGTCAAGGATTAGGTCGGGTGGGTACAGCAACATGAACAAAACCTAAACCACGAAGAGAAGAAGAGAGACGAGTGGTACCAGTTTCTCTGATGGTCTGCTCGTTGATGTTGCATTGGAAATGGTTCCAGCTGTTCCACCTGATCCAGTTGTTTCAGATCAGTATCGGTATCACATATATGCACAAAGTCAATTTGTTGCTTCGAAGATAGAGCAAAAATGATTCACGTGAAGTGTAAAGAACAAACAACAATGTTCCACAGAAGAAAGAAGGATTAATTTGTTTTCTCTTTTGAGGAATAATACTCATAAAAGAAGAACATGAACGTTCCTACAACAAAAACTCCCACGTGAATAGATAACAAGGTTTGCCTATGAAGCACTGTTGCAGGAGAAGATAATTACCCCATGGGAGGAGTCAGGCCGAGGCCATCGTCCAACACGCTTCTCCTCTCCACCGCCGATGCCCCACCTTTCGTGATTCTGCCTTCCGTTACGATCATCGGAAGCAAGACGAAGAGTAGGAGAGTTGTCATCGTTGCCTCACCTCCAGCTCGAGGCATCCTTACATCCAACCCAAAGTCACCATACACCGATATTTATACAGCATCAACGAATGGAGAGAGGAGTGGGGGAAGAGAGAAAGGTGCAGTTCCTCGATGACCTGTTCCACCAATGAAGTGCGACGGATGGCGTGGGACCCGCCACGGCGGTATCGACCGTAGTCAAGGTGGGTGACGTAGCCGGCGTCGCGTTAAGGGATACACCTAATTAGCTCAAACCAGCTCCCCGAATCGTATGCAATGTATGTTACGGCCTTATCCAGATTGGTGGGAAGGGAAAGAATGTATTCGTTAAGATAAACAGTGATATGCTGTAATAAATGCATCATCACAGTGCAATCGAATACGATTAATTATCGTCGCCACCATCATTTGGTCATCATAATTCCCGACGTTGTTCTCGTCATCGTCATCATTAATTTTCCATAACAATTATCGCTATCACCACTCATATATTTTTAGTGTTATTACTATTGTTATCATTATTCATTACTATAATTACTATCACTATTTCTACCACTATCATCGATATCGTTATTGTTGTTGTAATCATCATAGTCATCATTATTAACAGCTTCCGTTTCTACCATTATTACTATGACTATCTTTAGTTGGTGGGTGAAAGAAAAAAAAGATAGAAGAGAAACAAAAAGATCTTTCAGACATGAATGTGGTTTTTGATTTCCACGAAGAGATTAATTGGGAAAGAAAAATAAATATGAATATGGCAATGAACAAATTAAGTAAACACCATCATATTAACTACATAAAATTTGACTCCATATCTGTTGTATATTGTTTCTATAAAATTTGAATCCATATCTGCTAATATATTGTTTCTATAAATGATTATAAATTTTAGTATGCATGTAGCAAATTTGGTTGTCGATTCAACCGAATGAAATTGATCCTGACCAAATCCATTTGTCGAGTACTGTCACTATAAAATAAATATTTAAAGATTGGACCAAAAAAAAAATTTAAAAATAGAAAATGTCCATAACATGTATTCCCTCTCATTTTTAATTTAAGGATAAAAGATGTGTATATTTTGGGGATCTTGATTATTATTATTATTTTCGCCCTACATAAATGCTTAGCATACAAATAAGATGTACGTTAAACCTTTTACGCTTGATAGGCATATTACATGCAAACATGATGATTTGGGATGCTTCAGATGTTTCAATTATTTTTTTTATCATGAATTGATATATCATACGTCAATAAAATATTTTGAGATATATTAAATATTTTATATGTTTTCACAGATATAACACACAAATAAGATGCTTTGAGATGTATCAAATGCTGTAAATACTTTTTTGCCCTAGATAATGCATCACGTACAAATGAGATGCTTTCGAATTCATTAAACGCTTCAAATGTTTTATTGTTACGAATGAGACATTTGGGATTTTTTTTTTTTCTTCACCTAGATGGATGCACCTCACATGTTAAAGTAGATCTAGTTATTTAACATGTTGAGAATTTAGAGCCAACCTAGGTCCACTGTCAACCCTTATTGTAAGTCTCAATGTTGGAAGTGAGTGGATTCAACCTTAGATTTCTTGTAAAACTACATGAAACTAGTGGACCATTTGGTCAACGTGTTGAGTTGCCAAAAATTCCAAGTCGATGTAGTGTCGATAATCATGAGACATTTTAATCATCCATAATATGATAGACACCCTTATCATTTATGCTATTGTGTCATAACACATAGGATGTGTAATGTAATAATAATTTAATGATTCAATTCGGAGTTAACAAATATTTTATAGTTGAATTTGGTTGTGTTAGGAGATGATAGAAACTTTATAGACGAATTCTACTCTGTTATAAAAATAGATTTACTTACATCAAAAGACAATAAATATTTTATGATTGAATTCAATTATATTAGAATAAAATAGATGCTTCGTAGTTAGATTTAGAAGCATTAAGATACTTTATGGTCAAATTTATGTATGTCAAAAGATAATAGATGTTTCATAATCGGTTCATCTATATCAAGAGATAATAAATGATTAATTATTTGATTCGATCACAAGAGATGATAGGTGCTTCATGGTCAGATTCGCCGATGTTAAAAGATAATAGATGCTTTGTGACTACTAGTGTTAGGAGATTTGAACACTTCATGGCTAAATTTAAAGATATCAAGAGATAATAGATGCTTCATGACTATACTTACTAGTGTTAGCAGATTTGAACACTTTATGGCTAGATCCAAAGGTTGAAAATAATCTATCCTTTACCTTTTCTTGTTTCCAAGGCTTAGGAAAAAGCTTACACTTGTAACACTTCTCTCTCGTCAAAGAACGACTTTTATAATACAAGAGAAGACTTTTTGCACTTAAGCTAAAATATCTTTAGCAACTCTTATCTCAACTCACAAACCACATGAGGTAAATATAAAGGCTCCAAGCGCCTTAAAACATGAAGTGAATAAAAAAAAAATATTTAAAAATATAATATTGAAGGTACTCTAATCACTCCAAGTAGTACAATACTAAACAACTATATTACATTGAAACATGTCAGGTGGTACTACCACAAGTTAAGATAGTACTATCGTTTGGTTAGGTGATACCACTTGGACCAAGCTTTCAAGCCAAGTAAGGGTTTAAAATAGCTCAAAAACTAATCTAAGCAATCTAACCTCATAAAGATCTATTTTGAGCTTATTTACCAACTTAATTCTAGTTCTATTAAGTATTTGTATGAGCCTAATAATTTAACTAATACTAAATATGTCAACCACTCTTTTAATATATTATTGAAACTTTTGACATATTGTTCATTCTTCCAGTAAATCATCTAATCTCTTTATACTTTATTCAATCTTTCGATACATTATCTAAGCATTAAGTATATTAACTTCACTATGATATTTGATCTTCTGACATGATGTTCAATCTTGTAGCATAATACCTAACATTTGACACGAAGTCAAACCAATTTTGTTGACTTAACATCTAATTTTTAACACAATAATATTCAACATAATGTCTAATTCTCTAATTAAAAATTTGACTCATGAATGGCCCAAATCCATAGTTAAAGTATTTCTTGCACCATTTAGCATAACATTAATTTCTTAAATTTATCAATTAATTTTATCATCAAAATGGGAGGCTTAAAAACTTTTTAGCTAGATGCTTCATGACATGATTTGACATGTACGAAGATAATGAAAACTTCATAACCAAATTCGACTATGTTAGAAAGTCTTAAACTCTTTATGATCTGATCTAAGGAAGAGGAGGCGAAAAGCCTTAGACTCCAACTATAATGACACCTTTATCGTCTCCATCAAAATGATCAATTCCCTAATCAAAAGGGCCATGATCAACATAGATAGCTTTATCGGCATATGTTACTATGACACATTTTACAAGTTAAGATTAACTACTAATGATCTTACCCTAACAACTTAGTTTTTGGTACGATTCATTGGTGATTCCTTCTACCCCCTCAGCATCATCAACTTGCATGTCAGGTCCGACTCAGAGCCTTGCTCAAATATAATGTTGACAAAATTCATAATTGATAGACCCTCGAGATGCTAGTAAGCCTTTTTCTCACCTCAACCAACTAATAAGTGTCATGCAAGTCAATCACGTGAGTGATGGCACATGTAACACACCGTGTAATCATTTTGCTTATTTATTATTCTCAACTTATCAAATATTGATAAAATTTCCAATAAGATCCGGAGTTAAAGGAATTAAAGAGCAATCTAAAAAGTCTCATGAATACTACTTAGTAATGATTTTTCTTCCAAAAGAAGTATCATAATTGATAGACCCTCGAGATGCTATTAAGCCTTTTTCTCACCTCAACCAACTAATAAGTGTCATGCAAGTCAATCACGTGAGTGATGGCACATGTAACACACCGTGTAATCATTTTGCTTATTATTATTATTAATATTTTCTCACTTTATGTTGTATATTGGATATATTGTGATATTCATAGATCTATTCAGTAGTATCAGATTATGATGAGATCACGATAATGAGACCGATTCATCTTTAAATACGGATCCTAAAAATCTCGGTCATATGTTACTCGAGAGGGATATTGAGATAATAAGACATATCAATGTGTTATATACCTGTCCAAATAATTCATAGCTACTCGTATATGGATACTAGGGATATAGTGCAGGTGTTCATTAGAAAATGAGTTCACTAATTAATCCGCTCACGGAATACTGGATGGTTGATACCCTATTGTCTAAGATCGATTTTGTCATCCCAATTGTGTGCTTGGTTTTTAGACTTGAGACACCAAGGATGCCCTGTATGAGTACTTCGCTCTTTAATATTGGACTTATAGGCTGTCAATCTTATGAGGGTAATTGAGTATCGATAGAGGATCATCCGCTCTCGGTGTCATAAGAAAAATATTTTTTGTATTCTTGCTCAGGTAAATCTCTGGCTAGGGTCATTCAGATCAAGAAAGAAAGGATTCTCTAGGAGAATCCGATTAAAGCGAGACTTTAGTAGAATACGTATACTCCTGATAACACCATGCCCAATATATAGTCTTTGAGATATTAGATGGATAAAGAACTATAAATACATGGAAACTAAGGATAGATAGGTCTAATGGATTGGACTTCCCTATATCGTTTGGGGACTACGGTGTAGTAGCATAGTACTCTTACAATCGATGAGTCGAGTGAATTATTATAGAGATGATAATTCATTGAGCCAAAAGGAGTTCTGACATGTATGACTTATGACCAACTCGATATTGGGCCTAGAAGGTCACACATATATGGTAAGTGTTACTATGAATAAATGTTCATATATAAGATATTGTTAGAGCCCCTATCTCATTGGATATTCAATAAGCTTATGAATTATTGAATCTTATGGATAAGATTCAATAAGAGCTAATGAGAGATTATTGGGTAGAGATCCACTAATCCAAAAGACTTGGATAGTTGGATGGAGATCTAGTACCTAATAAGGTATGATCCATTATGGATAAATTAATATGAGACCTTTATAAATAAAAGGGAACAAAAGGGTCATAGGCTAGATCATTTTAGCTACCACATCCTATTCTCCTCTCTCCCTCTCATCCTCAACCAGCAACCCTATTTGGGGCATGTGAATAGCAAGAAGGGCCGACCCTTTCTTAATCCGTGGTACGCATAGAAATGTGGATTGTGCAGCAATTTGAGAAGCATCTTCGTAGCTCATGTCATATGAATCACCGCTAGAGAGGAGGACAATTGACCTCCTTTATCATCTCCCATAGATCTGTAGGTTTTTAGAGATATACGATCTTCCTATGTAACACATCTTTTTATATGCGTAGTTTTTGATTTTGCGAGTTTTTACGCATCAATCTTTGCATGACGATGAAACCTTCTTTTTTCTGTGAAAAAATCTAAGATTTTGTTTTATGTTCTTCCATTATGCATATGACACTATCCTAAATTTTCCAACAATATGACTCACGACCAACTCGATATTGAGCTTAGAGGGTCACACACATATGGTAGGTGTTGCGATGAGTAGATGTTCGAATATGAGATTTTCCAACAATATGACTTACGACTAGCTCAATATTGGGCCTAGAGGGCCACACACATATATAGGTGTTGCGACGAGTAGATGTTCGAATATGAGATATCCACTGAAGCCTCTATCTTATTGGATATATAGTAAACCCTTGAATTATTGGATCTTGTGGATAAGATCTAATAAGAGACGATGAAAGATTATTGGGTATATATTTACTAATAAAAAAGGCTTAGATAGTTGGATGAAGATTCAGTACCCAATAGGGCAGGATCCATTAGGGTTAAATTGATAAAGGCCTCTATAAATAGGAAGGAACCAAATAGGCATAGACTAGACATTTTTTGGCTGCCACCTTATAGACTCCTCTCTCCCTCTCTTCCTTAGTCGACAACCCTAGTTTGAGACATATGGACAACAAGAAGGGTCGAGCCCTTTTTGATCACATGGTGCACGTAGAGAGGAGGATCGTACAATGATTTGAAGAGTGTCTTCATTACATCTATCATGTGAATCACTACTAGAGATGAGGACATCGGACCTTCTTCATCATCTCTTACATATCTAAATTTTTTTAAGAATATATGATCTCCCTAGATAATGCATCTTTTATATATACATTGTTTTCAATTTTACGAGTTTTTACGTACCAATCTTCGCACAACGATAAAAAACTTTTTCTTATAGGAATCTGGGATTTTTGTTTTATGTTCTTTCGCTATGCATGTGATGCTACCCAAAATTTTCCAACACAACCCAATCAAATCTCTCATTGACATGCCCTTCAACTAAACCATCAAAATCGGTGTACCATCAAACTCATTAACTTCCTAAGGATAAATGTCAAAGTCTTCACTTGATTCCTGAAGGACATTCTAGGGATCAACCCAACATAGCTTAGTACCTCATTAACATCTAGCTCAATGCTTGACCCATGAAGTAAGGGTCTCAAAAGTTCACCTATGATCGCTAATAGACTATTATTATCAAACGATATATTGAAAGAGTGGACAACGTGTTAAAAGCTTTAAAGATGTGTCAAATAAGTAGTTGATGAATCTAAGATTTTGATCAAGGTCATTTTAAGTCAATATTAGGCTAAAATAGCACTCACTTGTCATAAAAGCTATCTGACTTGAAGCAAGGTCAAATTTAGTCTGTTAGAAGGCTAAATCAGTGGTCTAAACTAGGCCTAAGAGGTGGTATCACTAAGCCTAGGTGGTGGTACCACTAGAGTTAATTGACAAGCACAAATAATTTTTTATCAAATTTTTTTTTATAGTGTCACTCAGGGTTGTAGTAGTACCATTCAAAATTTAAATTTTATGATGATAGGATCATTAGAGTCTAGATTTGTGGCTCGTCAAAAGTTGTGATGGTAGTACCACTTAGTGTCAATGATAGAACCATCCTATCACAAACAAATATTTAAATATGGTGTTCGATATAATATTTGTTTATGTTCGTGTTTTTCAATTTTATTCATACTTTGCACATATCATATAGAGAGCTTGTAGTATGCTTGGTAACACCATTTTGATTGTCTTTTGTAACCATTTCAGTCTTATAAAAGCAAGTTGTATATAATCATCACCTAGAGACATAACTACCTAAAAATAGACCTTCCAAACAATCATTTTGGGAGGTTTCTAGCTCCATAGAGTGATGCGAAGTGTCAACTAGCAGAGCACCTACGAGCTATCCAAGTGACACATCATTAGATTGACCTTTGGGATAGTATCTAGGGTTAGTTCGTTATTTTATTCTATAGTAGTATCACATGAGCACTTGTGAGGATGTTTGATCGCAATAGACTACCTTGGACTCTTTATCGTACGATCGTTCAGAACTTGTGAAGTCTATATTTATAATTATATTGTCTATCAAGTGTTTGTAAGATAACATAGGAGTCTTATTAAGATCTTATTATCAATTAGTTAGTTGTCATAATAAAAAAGAGAGATATTATTGACTCCTAGATTTTGATGATGAAATTAATTAATGAATTTAATGAATTAATGTGCTTTTGAGATTAGTGACACAAGAAGTACTTCGATTACTTGAACCACCAAATGGCCAAATATTGGACAAGAAAGTCGAATGTTGTGTTGAAAGATTGTTATGCCGAAATTGGACATTGAGTCGAAGGATTAGTCGATATGCTGAAGATCAGATTTTGTGCTATAAGTTTGGGCATCGTGCTAAAAGAATTGGATATTGTGTCAGAAAATCGAATGTCGTGAGAAACTCGACATGTCGATGAAATAGTGATATATTGAAAGAGTGGACAACGTGTTAAAAGCTTTAAAGATGTGTCAAATAAGTAGTTGATGAATCTAAGATTTTGATCAAGGTCATTTTAAGTCAATATTAGGCTAAAATAGCACTCACTTGTCATAAAAGCTATCTGACTTGAAGCAAGGTCAAATTTAGTCTGTTAGAAGGCTAAATCAGTGGTCTAAACTAGGCCTAAGAGGTGGTATCACTAAGCCTAGGTGGTGGTACCACTAGAGTTAATTGACAAGCACAAATAATTTTTTATCAAATTTTTTTTTATAGTGTCACTCAGGGTTGTAGTAGTACCATTCAAAATTTAAATTTTATGATGATAGGATCATTAGAGTCTAGATTTGTGGCTCGTCAAAAGTTGTGATGGTAGTACCACTTAGTGTCAATGATAGAACCATCCTATCACAAACAAATATTTAAATATGGTGTTCGATATAATATTTGTTTATGTTCGTGTTTTTCAATTTTATTCATACTTTGCACATATCATATAGAGAGCTTGTAGTATGCTTGGTAACACCATTTTGATTGTCTTTTGTAACCATTTCAGTCTTATAAAAGCAAGTTGTATATAATCATCACCTAGAGACATAACTACCTAAAAATAGACCTTCCAAACAATCATTTTGGGAGGTTTCTAGCTCCATAGAGTGATGCGAAGTGTCAACTAGCAGAGCACCTACGAGCTATCCAAGTGACACATCATTAGATTGACCTTTGGGATAGTATCTAGGGTTAGTTCGTTATTTTATTCTATAGTAGTATCACATGAGCACTTGTGAGGATGTTTGATCGCAATAGACTACCTTGGACTCTTTATCGTACGATCGTTCAGAACTTGTGAAGTCTATATTTATAATTATATTGTCTATCAAGTGTTTGTAAGATAACATAGGAGTCTTATTAAGATCTTATTATCAATTAGTTAGTTGTCATAATAAAAAAGAGAGATATTATTGACTCCTAGATTTTGATGATGAAATTAATTAATGAATTTAATGAATTAATGTGCTTTTGAGATTAGTGACACAAGAAGTACTTCGATTACTTGAACCACCAAATGGCCAAATATTGGACAAGAAAGTCGAATGTTGTGTTGAAAGATTGTTATGCCGAAATTGGACATTGAGTCGAAGGATTAGTCGATATGCTGAAGATCAGATTTTGTGCTATAAGTTTGGGCATCGTGCTAAAAGAATTGGATATTGTGTCAGAAAATCGAATGTCGTGAGAAACTCGACATGTCGATGAAATAGTGATATATTGAAAGATAAGATGATGTATTGGAGATTTAGACGAAATGTCTAAAGATTGGATGATATATCAGAAGAGTGGATAACGTACCGAAAACTTTAAAAATGTATCGATGAATCAAGATGATGATTGAGGTCATTTTAAATTAATATTGAGCTGAAATATGACCCACTTATCATAAAAGTTTTTGGACTTAAAGTAAGATTAAAATAAGTCTCCTAAAATGCGACCTAAACCAGTGAAAATTTAAATTTTATGATAATAAGATCATGAAAATTTAGATTTATGATTCATCAAAATTTAACTATAATATCGCCCAATATCAGTGACGAGTGATGGTCGAACAAATCAAACGTGATCCTTGTATGATTACGCCGTCACCAACCTCCACCCTATGTCATAAAAGGAGAAAACAAAAGGTATAATACTCATCTAATGTTGTGATTTCTGCATGTAGACTCTGTTCCAATCCAGTAGAGATTTACTCTGGATTATCTGATCCGAGAAGAAATTCCACCTCATGCGGCTGTTTGTAGAATCATTTCATCTAATGCACAGTCGGAAGTGTATGAGATCATAAACCGAGCTGTTGTCTTTTGTTTTCATATCTGCGCTGTGAGTTGCCATCCGAGATCATTGTCTGATACAGAGCAACACCCATGAGGACTTCAAATCACCATTCCACGACCAAGCATTCAAATTTCCAGCCAACATTTACATACATAGATTAAAGACACCACAACTTTTATTTAATTATAAACCATTCAAAGAGTTCGGCAGTTGATTACAATACTGTCCTACAGAGCGAACACTCAACAACAAAGAACGTGAGAGGAGAAGAAACAGGTAGGGGTAGAGTAGTTAGTAGTCCTCGGGAGCCAAGGGCTGGTGAGTGCGGGGAGTCTCAGCCGGGATCACAAGGAACTCATAGATAAGCCCTGCAAGAGCTGCTCCTACCAAGGGGCCAACCCAGTACACCCAGTGGCTCTTCCACCTCCAGCCGACGACTGCCGGTCCGAAGGCCCGCGCGGGATTCATCGCGGCGCCGTCGAATGGCCCGCCGGCAAGGATGTTGGCGCCCAGGATGAAGCCGATGGCGAGAGGCGCGATGATGCCGAGATGGCCTCTCCTGGGATCGATCGCCGTCGCGTACACGGTGTAGACGAGCCCGAACGTCATTACGATCTCCAGCAGGACTGCGTGCCCCTCGCTGACGCCCGACGCCACCCCGAATCCCAGCGGCCTCTGCATGTCGAAAAAACATACAACGAACAACCTCACCATAAACAAACAAATGACATGTTGCAGTGGATTGCAAGCGTTCCTTACCATACCACCGGTTGCCAGCCTGAGGAGGAGAGCGGCGACGACAGCGCCGAGTAGCTGAGCCACCCAGTAGAAGACCGCCAGAACGAGAGAGATCCGGCCGCCGACAAGGGCGCCGAGTGTGACAGCAGGGTTGACATGGCCGCCGGAAATGTTGAAGGCGACGGAGACCGCGACAGATAAAGCCAGAGCGTGGGCTATGGCCACCACCACAAGCCCTCCGGCGGTGGAGGTGTCCTTGTAGAGCTTTCCTGCGACCAATTAGCCTCTACCCTTGGTAACGACACGCACGCATGTGCGTACAACGCATGTGATCTACTTACCGAGGGAGAGAACGGAGCCTTCGGCGGCGAAGACAAAGAGAGCCGTGGCGATGAACTCGGAGAGTGCCGCACGCATGGTGTCCGGGTGGACGGCATCTTCTGCGCGACCGAAGGCGAACCTGCGAGGTGGCATGGCTGCAGCTAAATCTAACTCTCAATCAGCCCTTCCTCTTTCTTCCCGGTGCCGAGAGACGTTCTGAACGGGGAATTGCTGAGGAGAAAAGGATGAGGATCGTGCCGAGAAGAGGGTTCCAAACGAGGAGTGAGGGGACACGTGGGAAGAAGGTTACTGAGAGGAGTGGCACGTTGAGGGTAGTGTTGAGGTGGCCAAAACCTGCTCATAGTGCAGTGCAGTCTGGTGTCTTCTTTATCTTACTTATCTTATTTATTATCTTCGAGTCGTGACGCTCGGTGCGTGCTTCCTGCATGGAGGGGAAGAACTCGGATGTTCCGAAGATCAGCGTTGCCTTCCCCAAAAATTGGCTTTATGTAACAGTGGTTTATCTATGGATTGAGGAGTGGATACATGACCTTATCCAGTTTGCATTGGTTTTGCAAAGATCATTGCCAATGACGATGATAAAATCCATCTTCATTCATTTGGGTGAACATAAATGTGAGAGCTGCTCTACCAGTGCGTGTCGCCTCTCGTGTAGTAAACGAGAAACACAGTTTCCACGGGAAGTGGAGTGGCCAAGGACTTGCACTTGTCAGCAAAACCAGCCATGCACCAAAAGATATCAATTCACATCAAGATCGGTTTGAAACTTTATTGCTTTTGATTTCGTGCATTATGTGTGATCAAGTTGGTATTCCAAGATCATTGCAAAAGCCTTTTCGAAAGCCCAGGCCCAGGCCCCCCCGGCCCATATCGCTTAAAATTTGAATTACCGGGTTGGATGCCCCCCGTGTTCCAAAATCCGAAGAGATGCCTCTTTTCGAACGGCTATTTTGCCTTAATGGTATTTCTCACGTCTATGACTAACGCGAAATCCTTACGTGATGAGGTGTCGTGCGAAGATGCTGTAGTATTTGATGTGGGGCCTACTCGTAAAATTCCTTGACCGTAAATTCTACATGTGAAATTTGCCATAGGTTGTAACATTATATCTTCTCCGCGGTCGCTCCCTTCTCTCGCTGTCAAAGAAACCCTACCTCTCCCCTCGAAGTCCTCGCTCTCAGTCTCGTGCTGTCTGCTCGATCCGTCGCGAGTTCTCCGGGCCGTCCGAGGTCTACCGCTTCTTGATTCCTGACCCTAGTTTTTCTCCTCGTCTTCAGGTTTGGTATAGTCAACCTTAATCTTCTCTTTATACCTTATAGTATTTGGGTATCCCAGGCACCGCTAGATTTCCTAGCTCATTTCTGGCGTATTTGTATTGCTTTGTGCATGTCACGTGGTTTAAATTTTGGATTATTTGAAGCAATCTTGATCTGTTATGGTTCAAATGAGTTTGTTCTCACATGAGGGCGTGTGGCTGCATCAAATAGCTCCACATTTGACTATTCCTGTTAGCTGAAATTTTTGCAGAGTTAATTAAAACTGATGGAGCATGAAGGATGCAAGATGAACACTCCTACTAACTTGGGGTCTGGGGTAACACTTTCTGTGATGTCAAACAAGAAAGATTCAGATAGCGAATCTCTTGAAGACATGAAAATTGATCAAAAGCAAGGAATTGGAAGTAGCCTTGCAACTCCGACACCTGAGAAACCTGAGTGGAGCAGCAAAGCAAGAGTAATTTCTTCTCTTTCTAGGAAACAACTTGCTGAAGATTTAAGAAATGAAGGTGATGGTGACCAATCTACTTTTTTTTTCAAGTTTGTAAAATTTTGACTCGCTTTCTGATACAAATTCTTTGGTCTCAGAGCCAGTCGAACAAAATGGTCTTTCGCATGGACAAAAGAAGGAAGATAAATCAGATGAACTTCCAGAGAAGTGTGTTACATGATATTTCATCCTTCTTTTATTTTTTTTTTGCAACCAGTAGTGATCTCATGCCTTTAATAACAGTTACCAGATTTTAGCTGAACTATTTAGTCGATTAGAGACTTCTACAAGGTTGCTTGGGTTGCGTAAGTTGTTGCCAACTTTTCGCAACATTTGCACACAGGTGGAGGTCTTGACGAAGAGGTACTAGAATGTTATGTTAAGCATTTGAAGAAACATTGTTTTAGTCATTCATATGGCTTCTCTTTTGCCAGGAAGATTCTATACAGCCATATTGCACAGATGAAATATATCTTCCCTGAAGCAATTCAGACAGAAAAGATGCTTGTACATGACAAGGAGAGCTTATTAGTCATTCCAGATATGAAGATTACTCTACTAAAAGAGGTTGCAGATCATAATTCACATTCCTGCCAATCTGCATCCGTCGCTTTATGCAAAACCTTTCATGCAAGGCTCTTGGATTTCTTCATTACACATCCAGAGGTATTTTTCCATGCCTTTAATAACAGTTACCAGATTTTAGCTGAACTATTTAGTCGATTAGAGACTTCTACAAGGTTGCTTGGGTTGCGTAAGTTGTTGCCAACTTTTCGCAACATTTGCACACAGGTGGAGGTCTTGACGAAGAGGTACTAGAATGTTATGTTAAGCATTTGAAGAAACATTGTTTTAGTCATTTGTACATGACAAGGAGAGCTTATTAGTCATTCCAGATATGAAGATTACTCTACTAAAAGAGGTTGCAGATCATAATTCACATTCCTGCCAATCTGCATCCGTCGCTTTATGCAAAACCTTTCATGCAAGGCTCTTGGATTTCTTCATTACACATCCAGAGGTATTTTTCCATGATGCTTAATCCAGGCCTAGTTGTTATCTGAGCAAATGGGGGTTACTGAAAGCAATTGTTTATTGTTTTCTATTAAATTCTTTGGTATTGACTTCTAAATGCTGTAAAGTTCACTTGTTTTTTCTTGCAAAAGGTTGAGAAAATTTCTTGTGGTTTTGTAGTTTTTAGATGATATGCTTTATGGAAGAGTTAGTTGAAAGATATTGTATTATATAATAGATCATTTTACTGCTTATACTTGATTAAAAATGAATATTGTAACAGTGAAGCAGGGTTCACACAGTCAATATTATATGTTAAAATGGATTATGTGTCATACTTGTTGGAGGTGATACTGTAAAAAGTTCTAACCTATGATACGAAATACAGAATTGAGATTTGACTCACAAGATTGAAGTACTGTAGGTTTGGTATAATGCGTATTGTAATTGAGTTGGTATATGTGCTTAATATGACTTGGATATTTTAGTAGAATTCTTGTATCAATTTGTTGATCTTTTTAGAAGTATTTGATAAAATCATTTAAGTTCTCACTTCTATGTCTGCAATGCATTTTTATGATGTTAAAATTGAATATATCTTCCTATCCATTTGATTGAGTGGCTCTGCATACAATTCCTGATGAGCCTTTGTATGATTGATGAGTTAATTAATTGTCAGCACTAATTATGGATTTTGTGATGAGGAAAAAAATAATTGCATAGTACGCCTGCATAACGACAGGAAATTAGAATAAGTGATGACAATCTTGAAGCACATAAGCCTGAGGATCAACACATATGTTTCCAGTGCAGCAACACCACTCGTTGGCGGCCTTTTTGTATCCCTTGCAGATTTGATAGTTTGACGATTAGATCGTTTACTTTCTGATTTTTTCTTCACAATTTTCAATTGTCAAGAATGGAAAATTTTGTTATCTGAACATTGCGTTTTTTAACCACTTGGTTGCATCATCATTATTATTGTTGTTGTTGTTGTTAGTAGATTAAGCTATTCCAGAATTGCACAGAAGGTAAATGGTCCTTTTGCTGAACTTTCACTTACATGGTTTCTTCAAGAACTTATGTTTTTCCTTGGTTGTCTGGATAATAGGGTACTGATATCCCTGAGGCCGAGCTACCAGAGCCATTCAATCAAAGAAGCCATAGGCTGCCTCTAGAATTATTACCTGAGAATTCTTGCATTGAACCACTAGAAATTTCTGCTGAGCCTGGATTGTTGTCAAATTCTTCTCTCTTACCATCATCATTTAAAAGGCAATTTTCTAAAAAAGGTGTCATATCAGAAACTCATACAACTCAAGTACTTGCTGCTTCAGTTTCCTTTAAATCTACAAGCAGTTGTGATGCGGCCAAGGAGGGCAGTAGCCCCCCGAAGTTTGATAGCCTTTCTTCTGGTTTGGCCAAAAAGTCATCTGCTGATATGACCTCTAATTCAGATAGCCCCACGATTTTCCAGTATTTTGAAAGCACACCTGTGAAAGGTGCTTTACAATTAGGCGAGATGACAGACACTCCAGCTCAGCAGACACCCAAAAGACCAGTTCCAACTCCTCATGAAAAGTTGACCACCGAAAGTGAAGAGTCAGTTAATGAAGCCAGATTGACTACATCAGCTCGCAGGTCACTTATTTACTCTGCAAACATGGAGGAAACTGTCAAAGGTTCAGTTATCAATACATCTCAGAAATGCATGGTTGCTGAATATTCTTCATATGAAGCTCCATCTACTAGAAGTTATCTTTGGGAAGAAGAAACTGGAAAATCCCATACCCATCTGGTAGACATGGTATGTTTATTGTAGTGATTATGATGTGGCCAATGTGCAGTAATGTTAGTCTTGTCTTATGTTCTTGTTCGTGCATCTTTATTAGTAAAATTGCATATGGCCTGAAATTTCTAAGTTTTGTGTAGCTTGACTCATAACTTATTGCCTCAGTATGTAAAATGTTGCCTCCAAATTAAGTGATAGCGTTGTGCTGAATTTGCATTCCATAGAGGTGCTTACATTTAAGATTCTAAAAACTTGTTTATCAAGTTCAAAGATGTTGGTTATATATGTTGCTACTTAAGTGTCACATATCATTCTTGCAAATTTTGTTTTCATTGACATCCACATGGAGTGACACTGACTGACATAAGTTGATGCATGTTTTGATTAGTTTGTAGCCTTCTATATGATATGCGAACTTGTGCCATACTTGGTGATGATATATATCTATCAAGATTTTAGCGTTATACCATGACATAGCAATGACTTAGTAGTCATTGTTACAAACCCTTTTATAACATTCTTTCTTTTAATTACGGCCACATTCTTGTTTTGCAAATCAGGCATTCGTGAGCATCAGGTTCAGTCTTTAATCAGTCAATGTAGTTTGTTTGATATTACATAATAAATTGACTTCTGATATATAATTATAGGTACATAATCTAACAGCTGCAAATTCTAAGGATTACAAGTTGGTCCAAATGGGAGATAGGAAGCACAATGAGATGCTAGCTGGTTTGTCAGAAACATTTGATGCAATCTGCTTCATTTCTCGGTCCATCAACTGTTCAATAATCACAAAGGAGGAGCTTTTGCACAAAATACTTTCTAATAACTTGGAAATTGAGGAGACCAGTATGATTTTTTTTGACAACCTATTCTTATATTGGAATCTTTTTTTTTTTTCGTGCAAGATAGTTAACTATTATAATGTTTTTTGCATGGCAGGAGAAGCAGAGGAGCACTTGAGTTTATTAGAACGTATACTTCCAGATTGGATTTCTAAGAAGGCTGCATCTAATGGCCAGCATTTTTATTGGCAAGTTATTTCTAACCAAGTCATTCGAATTATTTTTTCTTGCAAGAATTTCCTTTAGATCTTCTCTGGACAATCTAATCTCTATGTTACCTGAGTTAGAAATCCAGTGAAGCACTTTCTTTTTATGCAGTGCTATGTTTTCTATTCATATCATTTTTGTTAATTTTGCAGTATCGAGCAAACATCAGATCGAGAAGCCTTGCGCGCTAAGCTACTCGAAGCTTTGTGAGATTTTTTTTTCTTGTAAGAGGCACTTGATTTAGTCTAATTGCCAATTATGAGTGCACAAAGTTGAAAAGAACACCTATAAGTGTTAAAAATTTCTGTTTTATGCTTTTTTCTAATCAATCAGTCTTCTTTTTCTCTTATGAATGCTTTTTTCTGTTAATAGCCTGTGACTATTAACAGAAAAAGTTGGATGTCTTTTTTCTGTCTCTTTGATTATTGAAGTGCCATGATATCTGTTCCATTTTATTTGTCGAGCAATGCAAGTTTGCATGGTACAGCTGCTCACATAATGACTATAAATGTTGGAACAACATCAGATGTTCATCTTAAAATAGAAAAACTAATTTAAGAATATAGGTGTTCCTCGTGCAGGACGCGGATCAGTTTTTCTTTTTCAAGCTTTTTCTCCAGACTCTGAAAAGGTTTTATGGACCACAAAAGTGTCCATAAAAACTGGGAACTGTGAGGGCATGAGTGGGATGATGGCCTGATCCTTCTCATCAGCTGACCTTTAATAATTGTTAATATAATGGGAGAGAAAAAGGAGAACAAAGTGAACTGAGGACACTGAGGAAAGGTTGGCAGTAGGCCAAGCGAAGTAAATTCTGCATCGACTTTACTGAGGCACAAACACAATCCTTTAGTAAAATGGTTTATGATGATTTATAGCAGTTGAGGAAACGCTGGCGACTGATGATTTCCGGCAGCAGAGGAAACAGTGGGCAAATGAAATGGTTTTCAGACGCTCGGAGGCCGAGAAGGGACAGCATCTCTGCCTTCACCACTGTCAATACCCGCATTAAAAAGTGGAATTTAGGGACCCCGAGGCAATGTAGCCCCTACAAAGTGATCGAATCAAGTACTCTGAGGCTTTGATAATATTAGTCGATAAGGCTCGACATTCCACTTGCATCTCTCAGACAGAAATCTATAGTTTAAGCAGGTAGCATCAGCTACTTAGCTATTTCTTTTATCCATGCGAGTCTTTATCTCAACCATGTGATCGTGACAAACACTGATCTAAATCACACATAGGTCTGGGAGAAGTAATAGCAAGAAGCTACAATGACCAACTCTAGCACTGCAGCTCTCATCTTCCTTTATCCATGTGACGACCAAAACCTCGCCATATTCCATGACTCGGCGGACCCAGAATCTTAAAACAAAGCAAAAGAGAGATCAAAAGCGAGCATCTCCCCCGCCCTTGTCTGTCCTATATAGCTCTGCAACGTCCACTATACCCTCAGAGTTATCCAACAAGCCTCTTTTTACCTCACCTCCCGCTCTCTCTACTTAGAAAAGGATTTGAGTCGGGCGAGACGACTCTTAGCAGTGGGGTGTTGTCTTACGTCCCTCAGAGGTTGAAGAATCTTATTCCATTTGCTGGTCTGTGAGGTGGCAGGGATGGCCGTGGCCGTTGGAGCAGTGGTGGCAACCATGGGAGAGGCTGGGGTGGCGCTGGCAGGAGGGAAGAGGAGGTTTAGAAGCCTCTACTGGCGGCTCAGGGCGGAGATAAGGAGGCAGCTGGGGAAAGCAAGGGAGAGCAAGCAGCGCTTCAGCTTCCACTATGACCCTTTCAGCTATGCCCTCAACTTCGACGACGGTTGCAACTCCTCCGGCTTCCTGTCCCTGTAGCTTCTGGTTTGTCTTTTGTAGCTCTGAGTGATGTATAGGGAAGTGTTGCAGTAGTAATGAGTGGTTTGACGGCCTTTCGAAAGCCTGTTTCTGGTTTTCCGTAGCTGGGTTGGGATGAGAGGAAGCGGAGCTTGATGCAGCAAAAGGGTGAACGAACTCATGGCAGCTCATCAATGCTGATGTTTTGAGCCAGAAGCTTCTCTTTGTAGATTTCTCCTTGATTACTGTCTGTTTCTTTTGTTGAATGCTCTTCTAAACCATCAATCAAGTTCTACTCGACTGTTCTTCCGGAACAAACGTAGGAAGTGATCTTACAAAGGAAAAAAAAAAGAGTTCATTCTAAAGAACAAAACTTGAGAAGGAATTGCGAGTAGCAGTGTCTCTGCTTCTTCTACCGCTGCTGCTGTCTTAGGATCAGGAGAACAGATGAACCATAGAAAGGCCATTATGGCTTCTTTGATTCCACTGTTCTTCTGCTGCTTCTCTGTTCTGAACCATCACCCTTCAATGCAACTGTATTGAGGAGGGTGGCACGTGCCACAGGCCCACAACTGCTTGATAAAACTCTCTTGATTACAGGCACAAGGATTTGCAGCTTTCTGTTGCCACACACGGTGAAGTATATGGTCATCGAGCTCATTGCTTGACAAGTCCAAGAATTCCAGCTTCAGTATCTGTCCCAAGCTAAACGTGAACTTTGCCATGGATCTACTAAGAACCTCTGTGTAGCCTAACCAAGATCTGATATGGATCATGGTATTTGGCCTTTGATGCTATACATAAGCAAATGAATTAATGCACTTGAGAGCCAGAGATTGAGGACATTAAACTAATCTATGAGCTACAGTAAACAAGCTTCAGATGATGCAGAATAAGCCTTCTGGCTAAGAGACCACATGTACTCATGGAGCATATTCTGTGGGATCATCTCATCTCCTCGACGACATCGAGCTCGACTAAGGTATCCATGCAAGAGTGGCATATTCTCCTCTGCCAGTTTCGTCCCAGCTATCTGTATATTCTAGGCGATCGATCCCGGTATATCTGGAGTCCATGGTCACCTCAAGTATACCACCATTCCACAATTCTTCTCGGGGTGCTATCCTCCATGATCATCCGATGCCCTATAAGCTTCTGTGCGTGCGGCCTTCTTCTGTGCATCTTCTTCCGAGCCTCTGATAGCATACGTGAGTTTTAACAGCTGCATTCAAACTCGATACCTTTTTTTCTCTGTTTCGCGTATTGCGGATCTAACTCTTCAATGATGCTACACGACCATGCTTTCTAACATGGCATGCTAATACTTGATGGAATTTACATGAAAATATTTGTTGTCGAGTCCATAAATTATACATCGAAGAAGGAGTGATTGTTGTTGATGATTTGCAGTTAAACAGATATGATGATGTTCCGTCTGCCCTGTTTGTGCACACCACCAAAATATTAAATACGTTGACTTATGTTTGGTGATGATCTTTCATAGGCATTTATTCGAAGAAATCTTAGTTCTATTATCATTTCTGAAAACTGACAACGTATGCGAGAACACTTACGGGCGACGAGTCCAAAGTCTTTGTGGATAGTGAGTGATAAATAGAGTGTCTTAGATGCTTTCTTATCAGGTAAAGCATAGCAGCATCTCTTGTCGGAGGATGACATTTTAGCCTTAAAACTTAATAGTTTTGATTATTTAAAGGTCAAACACACAGATGTCCAAAGTCACGTAGGTGACTGACTGACAATACGTTCTCCTTATATAGAGCGAGTAGAGTATTGCTTGCTCACGCATCAGACCAGGTGACGTGATAGAGTCCCACGTCTGTGGAGATCCCCAACGCTTTCCACACGGCAGGGGAAGCATCCACAATGTTGTTCGGGCAAGGAGGCTGGAAGTCATGCTCGTCATCACATCCATTCACCGAGTCGCACTCGTCCACCACCTTGGCAAGAACAGACCTCCCATTAGCGTGGATCCTAATCATCTGATGGCAGCGGCTTCCACCGGCGTACCACCCGGTGGACAGCGCGACCACCATCTCCTTGTCACTGTGGTAACTGTCGTCGCACTCCGACGGGCCACCTCCGTCGCAGTTTTCCTCGAAGCAGTTGACGGTCAGCTGCGCATGGGTGTGTCCGGTGATGGGTGGCGAACAGCGGTACTGCGGGTACGACTTGCCCGCCTTGCAGCAGTCAGAGCTGTAGCCCGGGTCGCAGTGGCCGGGCTTGCCCGGTAGGTGTCCGCTGGGATGGCAACTTGCCAGTTGACGGTGTGAGCTTGCAAGATAGAGATTCATGAGAGCTACAAGTAGCAGTATCGTCATAAGCAGCAGTGAAGATTTGGCCATCTCTCGCTTACTCCTTGTGAGTAAGAACTGCTCCAAAGGATCGATCTTTGGTTTGAGTGTGGATTGATAGGTATATATAGGCTGCTTGTTAGAACCAATCAAAGGTTCTGCAATATTAAACTGGATAGAAGAGGGGAAAGATTAGTGGAGAAAAAGAGGCAAAACTCAATTTTCTATTAAATCTGATCTCGGTTTTATCTGCCATGCATTCCGACATTACATTGATAACATATAATATAATACAATAGGATTATGCAACAAGAACCTCCTTCGACATCCAACTTTCTAATTAAGAAAAGCTCGAATTATAATCTGATAGATAACAACAAAACTTTACCTATCAAATCTAAATTATATTCTAATTTCTAGCCACTTGTTCTATAAGTTCCAACATCAATGTGAGCGGACGGTTGGCTGCCATGACGACCCTAACTATAGGGGATTCATGTCGTCTTTAAGCTTGATCCTATTCATTCATGGTGAGTAAACTAGAATAAGTATGCTATTGGAGACCATTAGCATCGTTTTAATATTTTACTTTATCTTTTTGTTCTTTATTTATTCACACTACCGACCATGGGTATTTATATCAATAGAAAAGAAAGTTTCTTCGATGATTTTTCTAAATAAAAAATCTACTTTTGAGGTTTTTCTAATAGTCGATTGCTCATTACCTTCGTCCTGTTAGGAGGCTCCATTGTCATTACCCCACAAGACCCTTGTCACCTCTTGTTAGGCCCTCCCCTCTCTCTCCTCCTCGATCGTTGATCTTACGGAGGAGAAAGAGATTAAGAGAAAGGAGGCAACTTCGGTGCAGCTTCCCCACCCTTCTCCCTCGCATAGTTCATCATCTAGTCTCTCATACGAATAGGTGACACCATCTATTCCCTTGCTCGAGCCTTGTCGATTATGCCCACATTGCCCAGGCCCTTGCCTCTATAGTGCTTATTGACCTCAGTGGAGGGGGAAGGAGGTTGATGAGGGTGTTGTGGCTCGACAATAATGACAGACAAGGACGAGAGCAAAGATGATGATGAAGGTGAGGGCTAAGATAGTGTGAATAGAAAATGACCTAATAAGAAAGGAGAGAGAGAATAATTCGATGACTGTGATGCGGATAATAATAAAAGCCTTGCCATTGCAAATATTGACGAAAAGTATTTATATGATTATTAAAAATAGAGGACACCATCGAGAAAAAAAAAAAAAAAAACATGAGCACCTCCTGAAAAAGCCAAAAAAAAAACATGAACTTTCTCATGAAATTCATACTTAAATAGTATTTCCCAAGTTTGTTTGTACTACAACACTTGGTACTATATTCATACTTAAATTGTCGATATCCCCTTTCAACGAACTTCCTTCTCATTCGCCCTCATATTCATAGGAAAATTAGTCTTTGTGTATTTAAATTTAGTTAGCATAGAATCTAGCATTAGACGACCAACTCAAGTAAGCCATAAACAAGATGAATCATAAAGCTTGTGTCAATAGTTGAGGACATGAGGACTATGTTTGGAGTCCTCATTAAGCAAGTAGCACTAAATCCCATAAACAGATAAAACGAAACTTGTATCAGCTCAGCATCAGCAACCTTTTGCCAAAGAGAACGCTTTCATGATTCAAATCCTAATCATCGGTTCACCTAATCCACCGAATACCTCGCTGTATCTTATTGTGTGTTCTCATCAGTTAGTAGTTGATGGAGGGAAACGCCAGATTTCAACAATCAATATATGGGAGATCTTAGGTGGGGAACTCATGACTAATCCACTGCACCTTTCGTCGGCACCTTTTCCTTTGGAAATGTGCAGGTTTTGGAAGGCCAGTAGCTTGTGTTATCCATCAAATGTACCTCCAGCTCAGAACAAAGAAGTTTAATAGATAAGCCTAGTGAGATGACACCTCTCTTTTGGCCTCCTTTGACATTGGATTCACTTTTTCTAAGCTTTGTTCCTGGAATAAAACAGCAAACATGTATTGCCTTTTGTTGTGGTTCCACGTTTGTTTGTTGATGGAAGCAAGCTTTCCAGCGTCGGAGTTCCATTAATATCACTCTTATTTCAAAGAAATTTGATCCTGATAGCATTAGAATCATCATTGAACTCAAAGCCTGCAGTTCTGCTACCGAAAACAGGATGGAAAAGAAATGTAGGTGGAGAATTGTGTGGGTCAAATACTTAAAGTCTGATACAAACCTACCTTCAAATGATGAGAAGAATTATCGCAATCAAGGTGCCAAGAACTGGTGAATGACAAGCATTTCAAACCTCAAATTAGGTTCACTGACCTAATTAATGTCTTTAAGATAAATATTGTAGACGAAGACGCTAACCTGTTCGAACATGAGAGAAGCTTCTGCTGTCCTCGCCAGGGCAGTTGGGTGTAATGACATGCTGACTCAGTGCTGCGTATGATAGGGGATGCTGACCCCATTCTGCTGCACAAGTCAACATCCACATGGAGAGAGTAGATCCTCTAAAGTCAATTAGCTGTAATGATTTGCCGACTGAGTGGTTAAGTATGACAGTGTGCTGACTCAGTGCTGCGCAATCCAACATTGACATGAAACGTGGAGTTTTTAGGAACAGAGACAGGAGTGTGATCCACAGAGGTAGGAGCTTTTATGTAAAGATGGACATTAGTCTGCAACTTTGACCTAATCCACACTGGAAAGTTACCAAGTAACATTTTTTGACACACTTTATAAGAAAAAGAAGCTGAAACTATCTCTCTTTTGATGAAGCAGACACTAACCAGAAGTAAGCTAATGAATGGTCTTAGAAACTACAAGACAGTAGTAGCCAATCCACTAAATTGGTTACTGCAAATATTTAAGTAGCAGCTGTAAAATATGGAAAGGTCATGCTATCCTCTTCCATTATAGGGGTTGATGGCAAAACGCAGTGGAATTTCGTTATTTTTCTGGCTTATGGGACCACCCATTCTACGACATTGCCTTCATCCTTGATGAGCTGATGATGACTGCAGAATATGGTGCTGATTGAGATAACCACTTCGATCTTTAGGTTGCTTCGTGTTATAAAAGGGAGTCACTTCTGGTTATGGAGCCAGGAAGATCCCGGAAGCAATCTCAAGAGACGCAGAGCCTAAGAAGCCAAGAGCAAGAGCAGCTACACCCCACTATGGATAGCGCAAATTGTGACCATGTCATGGGAATTCCTGTGAATTCTGTGACGTTTGCTGCAGAGGGACTGCCTGGAAATCCTGCTTCTGCTTCTGTAGCTTCACGCAGTTCTTCCCACAGAAAACAGAGTAATGATCAGCTCTTTCCCACTCTTGGTTTCTGTAGTGCACTTTAAGATATAGGTTTCAGATCTACATGCATGTCTTGGGCTATGTAACTTATGCGGATCCTTCTCTGGTTGCAGAAAAGGACTTGATCGTTGACTGGATGAGTAAGCTTGAAGGCATCCGAGGTCATGGTAAGCTTCAACCCCTACCTTCATGATTGATCCATGATTGTAGGTTTTCTACTCCTTGATCTAGAACTGATCTTTGATATCTTAAATGAAGTGAGTTTGGGCCCCAAGGTCTCTGAAACTATGAAGGGAAAGTTGAGCATGGGTGCACGGATTCTTCAAGCAGGTGGGGTCGAGAGGGTCTTCAGACAAGCTTTCTCTGTCGGAGAAGGAGAAAGGTTGCTGAAGGCCTTTCAGTGCTATCTATCAACCACAGCAGGTCCTATCTCAGGGATGCTCTTTATCTCGAACGAGAAGATAGCGTTCCGCAGTGATCGATCCCTCAAATTATCTTCTCCCAAAGGAGGCTTGGTTAGAGTACCTTACAAGGTAATCTCAAAGCTCAAAGCTGCTTGCATGTATGCTTTCCCTCAAAGGTACTGCAGAAGAAATAAAATGGAAGATTTAACACTGAACGTACTATGCATCTGTATGTTATGTAGGTTTTGGTTCCATTGAGGAGGATAAAGGAAGCCATTCCAAGTCAGGACATGAGCAAGCCAAATCAGAAATATATCCAAATAGTCACAGAGGATGAGTTCGAGTTCTGGTTTATGGGTTTGGTTAATTATGACACAACCTACAGGTACTTACGGCAGGCAATCTCAGCATTACAATAAGCCTCGAGATCATCAAACTTCGCAGTTCTTCACCAAATGATTCAAGTACATGAAATGAAGAGAAGCCACCCGTACAATCTCCAGTCGCAGTAAATAGTGTCATGCTCTACAATTATTTTTGACGAGCAAGTTTAGCAAAAGAAAAGGATTTGTTATTTCTTTTTTTTTTCTCTTACATGTAATGCTGCCATGCAAGAGCAAAAATCCTCAGAAATGCTATGCTGGCTACTATGTCGAAAGTTATATTATATATATATATATATATATATATATATATATATATATATATATATATATATATATATATATATATATATATATATATATATATATATATATATATATATATATATATATATATATATATATATATTATCATACTTGGAAATGGAGCATATCTCGATAATCATTCATAAACAATGATGTTTTTTGGGGCAATATACAGCAGATACATAGCAAAAGCAAATAATAAATGCCAAGCTTTTCATCATTCGTAACTCAGCGATGATACACAACAGAAGTCTTCTCCTTCAATATGCATATAAAATCACAAGGGCTAATGACAGTGCAATATGGTCGTTTTGTTGCCGTTTCACATTATCCTTCTACTATTCAATCTCACCCACCATTTCCTCTTTCCCTTGTCAGAACCTGCATCATCTGTTCCAAGCTTGTTTATGACCATCTTTGCCTCCCGTAAACGAGAGTTGAAGTCCTTTTTCCATAGTTCAAAGTCTTGTTTTAGCCTCCTCAGTTCTCTTTCTGGATTCAGGCTGGCCTCTGACTTACCAGACTTCGCCTCCATCAAAAACTTTGCATCATCAGCAAACACCTGTGTCCGCTGCTCAAATTCTTCAGACAGACGGCTGATGACGCTCAGGCCAGAGCTCATATCTCTGTTAATTGCTCGAGAAACTGATCGCTTTCCATTCTCCCATCCCTTGGCCCTGATGGGGTCTGTGCTGCTCCAACTTTGATCTAGTGATGCAACAGAATGTCGTTCAATGTCATCAATAGCAAAGCTATTTTTTGCGACCGAGAGGCTAGACTGCAAGGATGCCATCTGCTTCTGCCACACTTCTTCCATGGATTCCATCTTTTGCTCATACTCGGACCATCGACTCTCATACTGTTGAAGCCTCTGGTGAAGAATGTTGTTCTCTTCTTCCTTGTCCCTCAGTGCCGCCTCGGCTTTTAAAGCCCTCCTTTCTAGTTCTGCAAGGACAGATGATTTCACCAAATTCTCTTCTGGTTCCTCACCCTGAAATGTATTCAGACTTACCTTCAGTTCGCCAGCAACAAAGCAGAGCAGCAAAAGAATTTTGAGCTTATTATATATCTTTTTAGTATCATCTCCGGAGGTGCTTAAGCAATACATAACAGGAATGGGACATCAAGCAAACTTTAATAAAATATACAATCTAATAAGGATAAAATTGAAGATTAATTAAACCTGACAATAAATAGTGCGACAAGTGAAGAAGCTATTGTATGGCCAAGGGGAGCTGTTGCTGCAATTGATCCCTATCCCTATGATATATAATTGTTAATATAGTAGAAATATTTTTTAATTCCCCTTTTGTAACTATAAGCTATATAATGTGTGTGTGTACATATATATATATATATATATATATATATATATATATATATATCTCAAAAGAGAGAGAAAGAGAGACTCATTCAACATTGTTTTTTTAAAAATAATATCTAATTAGTTTCTAATCTCTTGAACCTATTTTATAAATATAGACACTAATTTAAGATTATTAAGGCCAAACCACTAAATTGGTACATGTGATATTCAACAAGTCATAAGTCTATAGTAAGCATCTTCACTATAAAGTTCTCCAAAGTTTATTGATAAGATTAATTTTTTTCACTCTCATTAGTTCTTTGGTCAAAATATATTCTATATGTTTCATCATTAAGGTTAGATGTATTGAGCTGTAAAAGAATAGTTTGTTTTCACCAAAATGTTGGCTTCACTCTTGGGTGAAACATAATGAAGACTTGTACTGAAAGAAATCCTCTTTGGCCATATCTATTCCCATATACCAATTAATCAAGCCTGTGAGGAGCTATTGTGAACCATAGACTCCAAGTCATACCTCAAATGTGAGTTCATAACTTCAGAATAAAACCTGAATATTATACCACAAAGAAAGTTGCCTGGTGCAATGTTACAAGGTTTATGCCCAGTGTAGGCATGACAAGCATATGCATCAAAGTTACTAAGGTACTAAAAAATTAACACAGTATGGCAATAGGAATCTAAGTATTGGTTTGTAAATGACAATAACAAGGAGTCATCATATTATTTAATAAACCTGAAAGCATTGACCACCATACTATGTTGTCCGATGGTATTAATCCATGGGCAGACCAGTACATACTAGTCAGATGCCGACATATTGTATGTCGATAAATCAATATGTATCGATTTTCAAAAGAAAAAGCCCAAAATGATAAAAAATTCACAAGAAAACCCTTTTTATGGTTTTTATCCTATTTAATGATAATTGTATTATATTTAAATAAGAATGTAGTGTATATGAGGCATAAAAGAATAGGAATTCTGGGTTATAAGGATGAGAGTGAATGAGAGTGCGTGAGAAAGTGAAAGAGGGGGGAAGGAAGGGGATTTAAAGTCCACGAAAAAGGCCCCAACATACAATTTCACTGATGGGGTCAAACTTGAACCTATTGATGTTGGTATTGATCAAATTTCAATTGACATGGACCCATATTAGCCGATATATCAAAAGTTTCAACTATTGACTGATACATCACCCATACCGGCCAATACCTAACCTGTTTCCTTCATACCATCCGAAACGAGCTGGTCCGCATATCAGTTGATATACTGCCCATTTCGTACCATTTTAGACGATACGTCAAACAATGCATGAAGTCATGCCAATGCAACAAAATCATTATGACCCAAAAAGGCAAGTTAATTACACGATGGAAAGGTATTAGAATGACTTCTAAGAATCATCTGCACAACAACCCCAAAAAATAATTTGAACTCAATGTCAAATGTTAAGTGATATAGCTTGAAGTATCAATACTTCTAATTCCTTGTGGTTGACAGGGATAAATGCAATCAATTATTAATATTCCCTGCATAGAAAAACTAATGATAAAGCCTATTGTCATCATTGGATCCCAAAAAGTTTCAGTTGATAAACCTACTGGTGCCATTATTAATTCTAACAAATCCTTCAGTTGACAGGGAAATTTCTTCAGTTTAAATTGAACTCCAGTGATCAACAGAAGTATAAGAAGATGATTGATACTAAACAAGTACAGCATATATTTTTATGCTGGGGAAGAAGAAGACTAGAACTTACAGAGATTACCTTTGTACCTCCAATATGCTTATTTGCATTGAGCAAAGCGACATCTTTGGAACACCTCCTAACAAGCCATCCACGGATGACTTTTCAATACTTTGATGATCAGTAAGTGATAGATTATTCCAGATGCAAGTACTTGTAACAAAACTCCAGACGTGAACAAATTTACCAGATTGTATTGCTATTGATGCATTACGGACATCAACAAAGTTCCTCCTAGCAGCTCGGCATTTTATATTTCTCTGCAAAGCAATTGCAGCTCTCTGCCTCCGAAGCAAACCTGAGGACACACGTCTCGTCTTCTCACTCCGAATAACTATAACATGATACAACAATATTCTAGTCAGATCGTATAACTTGTTATTCATATCCAAAAAAAATTTCATCAACAAAGATCAAGTATTAGTTTGTTTCCTGTAAGAAGAAACACGTCCTATGGTCCAAGAGGAGAAATTACATGATTGCAATGCAACAATTCCTTTTTTAAGTTCTTTCACATAAAGCCGAGCTTGATGACCTCTGAAACAGCTTTGCACCCTTAAAATGCCATGAAGAGTACGATTTCTTGTATCTTCAAGTAAACCAATCTATGCATTGTAACATGACAGGAAAAATTAGAATAAAATTAAAATAAACTCTGCAGACAAATATAAAAATGAAATGCTAATATTCAGTTGTTCACATCTAAGACATAAACACCATATATGTGCACCACATGACCTAAAAAACTTGAAAGAAAGGATGGCATTATGGTACAAAAGCCTGCTTTTTTATATAAGGTTTTATTGGTCAATGGACAAAAGAGAAGAAAAGCTGGAGAATAGATAGAGAAAGAAGCAGATAGTGGTTATTACATGCCACATCAGCAGAAAGATCTTTCTTTTGTTAAATGGCAATGGTACCTAGGGTAGGGAGTCTGTGAACCTAGGGAGAGAGAGGATGGAAAAAAAAATTGCACATCAATATCAAGTTTTACTCTCACCTGTCCAGTTCGGAAAAATAATTTTGTGTAACCAACTTGATACATCTCTGGAATAATGTTAAACTGTTGGAGTATTGCCACTGAGACACTTAGAGGATCTTGAGATGCAACATTCTCGAGGAGAAAGCCATACCTGATATAGTCTTAATTAAGTTCACAAAATGAACAAAAAAATAACTATGCAGCATGTGGAATATCTTTACCTCTTAGCAAACTTTTGGTGAGATATTCTGGTAGGATAACCAGATCTTGATATACGAACTACTTCTAGAACTCCACAACATCTAAGCTGCTGCAATATAAGTCCTTGTTCATATGTTTCAGGAAGTTGTGAGTTGTTTGGTTTAATGCAGCGTATGAAATGAGGTGTTGTATTCCCAAGTCTTTGCATCAGTTGAAATAGTTGCCCCTGAACAAATGAGTGAAAAAGAAGAAAAAGTGTAGAGTTCACCCAACTAACAGAATCATCAGAGTCATGACAACAAAAAAAAAGGAACTCGCAATTTCCTAACTTTGCACAACTTGAAAATTATCTACTTGATAATGATACTAACCTTAAACTTTGATGCAACACTCAACTTTTGGGAATCTGCAACATTGGATCTATATGGACTAGCTGCTGAATTTTCAGATTGAGATAGCATTTTTGAAGCAAAGATTTGAGGAAGATGGCATTTACAATTAGCAAGGAGCTGAATAATATCCATGTGCAGTAGATCCCTATTCTTCTCCAAAAACCCAGTTGTGTCATAGACCACCTAATTAAGTTGCTTATCATCAAAAGTTTTGAATGAAATACCAAAGAATGTCCAATGAAAAATAGACAATGTCTAAATTGCAACCTCCCCTGCATAGTGATGTATTGTAAAAGCCTTGTCTCTTTCTCCTCTAAAGCATGGACTAGAATGAAGATGTTGCTTAAGCTTATTCACGAATGTAAGATCAGTCCCATTTGGAAAAGTAGACTCTTCATCCAAAAGAGACAACAACCCTAGTGGTCTCTGCACCAAGAAGTATCTTAAAAACTAATAATTTTCGGTCTTTTTAAGATAAATGTATATAAAAAATAAGAACAGCAAGAGAAAATAAGCAGAAGTCTCAATTTTATAAGCAACAATAATCAAAATCCTGAAAAATATCATATGTTTATCGTAATTGTGCAATGAAATATAATATCTCAAGCATGTCCCAAAAGGATAGAATATGACTGGTCCAACAAATAGAATGTCTGATAACATATATTATAGGCCTTTTAACATAGAATGCAAAAGTAATTAAAAGCATAAGTATATACATTTAGGGCTGATTATTATTTTTTGAATCTTTTGCAATTTCATTTGGTTCATGTACTTTTCCCTTCCTCAATTCAAATAAAGAAATTTGGTTAACTTTTTCAAGTTTCTTCATTATTCGTGTTAGAACTAGAACTGTTCGTTTTAGAACTCGTTTTAGAACTAGAACTATTTTGATGACCCATCTTGTTTTTTCTTTAAGGGCTAGAAAATAGTTCTTTTTTACTTTTTTTTTTTTTTGAGTTCCTTATATATGGGTTCAAAAAAAAGAATGTTGGTTTCGGGAAGAACTAAAAGGGAGTTCCGTTTCCATTCCCCAAACTGCACCAACTTCCGAGCACATAATGACCAAATGAAGAATAAATATAGCAATTTGTTTCTTTTAATATTTATGCTCCATGTAACAGAACAACAGGCACTGAATTGTATGGTGCTTTTTTATTGATCCCTCCACTCTTCATATTTGTATATTACTCCTATAATCTCAAGATCATATATATTTCAACAATTTAGACTCTTGTTTAACTAAAATATCTGTCTGCAGAGATAATTGTAAAGAGAGCATGAAACAGTTTTAAAAAATCCTTCAGCCTTGAAAATTTTCTGTACTCCACATCATAAACTTAAACTCAGCCTCCTTTGATTCTTGGACGTGGTTAACCTTTTCTATATTTTGTTTTTAAATTAATTATTTATCTCCATTTCACCTTTAAACTAAGAATAAATATAGGAAAGAGCTACTTAATAGGAAAGCTGCCATGATATTCTATTTCCCTGATTGCCATAATGACAGAGAACTAGCAACAGTAACTTCCAAATTTTAAGTGATAGAAGTAAGTTAAATTCTTCAATCTAGTGAAGCTTATGTAGAAAACATACTTTCTCAAAAAGATTAAGGCAGTCCTGATTATCCTCAAAGTCAACTTTTGCCCAGTCTATGCCATCTTGAACATATTCCTGGTAAAAATATCATAACAATGTGAACATATCCAAAAGGGGATCAAGAACATCAATTTGCAACGAAGATAAGCACATCAAACTTGTTAAAGAAAATGGTAACAGTTCAGCAAGCACTCAAGACTCCTGAATTATGAAAAAATCATAGAACAAAGGTTAAAAATGTGCATACCAATTTCAAATCAAATACTAAACAACTGCAGTGTCATGCAGAATTTATTATTCCAGGTATGTCTATCTGCGTCTATGTTATGTAATAAGCCACCAAGGTAGCAGCAACAGCCACAGAACTCAAGTTCACATCAATGCCCATCTAATTGTATTGCCACTAGAACACAATACACGTTTCATATTACATGCAGCATCATTTAATGTGCCTGCCCAATATTGGCATGCTCCAACAATGCGGTGATGCAATTTTGGGGAAATACAATACGTGAAACTTATTATAAAATACTGCATAAGCATAAACATAGTTTTTAAAAATAGTTTATAGCTTAAATAAAGATCAAAGTAAGCTAAATACTGCATGTAGAAGCATCGCATTCTAGATAATTATCAAATCTGGATGCCGACCAGCATGGGGCTCATCACCTACAGGTAAATTCATGCCATATTATGTGGGAAAGGATGGTTTAGAATAGTTCAAAATTCCAGGTGAAAAATCTTCATGAGGAAAAGTTTGTGAATAAAATTTGGTCTTACAAGAAGCACAATAAGATCATATCCCTTGTGGTTCTGAGATGCTACATGATGATTGTGGTAGACATTTGACTACAATAAATTGCCACCTAGTATTCAATATGATTAGAGAATATACTATGGTTGTCTCTAAAGAAAAAGCACTTGGAACTTAGTGTTATATAGGAAAAGAAAAGCATAAAAAGGAAAAGAATTTCACAACCTCGAAAAATTCTGACAATTTCTCATCCTTAGACCAAATATATCACTTCTATGGATCAAGTTATATTTGACCAGGCTTTGTTTAAAAACATCTACAGAATATATGATCATGTGAAAGATGCATAGTTAACATTTAGATGCTACTTCTAAATATGTGAAAGACGCGTAGTTAACATTTACAAGTAGAAAGCTGGCAAAGAGATGTAGAACCAGAATATGCGGAACATAAGGTTTGTACATAATTAGATTTCTGAAAATGTTTGCGATTTGCATATCACACATTTAAATTGACTTCAAAATTTTCATTTAATAGTTGCCATTGTTAATATGCTTTCAAGATGGTAAGGATCCAAAATTAAAATGGTAAAACCATACTGAATAGTCTTAACATAAAATCTTTGAACAGCATAAACCGACCAGCCTAATGGGAGACATGCCTAGTGGTCTTTCTGACAGTACTGTAGATTAATGATACAATTTGCACTCCAATTCAAAACTTGATGATGGATTAACATATTAGAAAAGACAGGAAACTCAAAGACAATAACAAGTGCAGATAAATTGATCATGACACACTAAATGTAGTGTTTGATCCAATTATTTTAATTTCAATTCTCTTCCAGTTTCAACTCACTAAAAGCATTTTTGTTTACACAGTTTCAGCAATCTCGGTTATTTCTTCACTTTCAGAAATTTTCAGCTACATAAGTCAGCTAGATTATTTCAAATTTTCCAAACTTAGGTCTCTTGTAAATAAGCATTAGAAAAAAATGACACCAAAAATTTTTTCACTTTAACAGAATAAAAAATATGTATGATAAAAATTCATTCAGCACTCATGCTTGATAAATCCAGAAATCCATGTTGGTGGATTTGAAGAAATTAACAAATTTCAGCCTTATGGATCTCAATGGGAGTTTCAGATTGGAACAAAGTGCAATCCTCTACGTCCAGTATGGACTGGCATCAAACAGAGAAAAATATGTTTTGAAATAAAACTATGTTTTGATAGTTAAGCACAAACTGCAATTCCACCAGAAGCTAATAATTAATTGTAATGCCCCACCATTCTCCCACTACAATTAACTAGCTGCCTATTTGATAAAATATACCTCTTGTTCCAGTTTAAACAGGTGGCGATTAAAATGTTGTTGCAGCCTTTCATTAGCATAATTGATGCAAAATTGTTCGAAACTATTCTTCTGCAAGAAACAAAAACAAAAAACAGAAAGCAAAGAGAAAAGAGAATTTGTCATGAGATGTGTACAACTGAATCATTAGGCAGAAGTTGTAGAACCACATGTTGGAAGAACATTACATCAAAAGACTCAAATCCATAGATATCAAGAATACTGATGGATCTTCCAGTGTGACGCTTGCCTATTCCAAGCGATTTGTTGATCTGTCCTACAAGCCACTCAAAGAGACTAGCATATAACGATTTTGCTAATGCATCTCTTGTATCAATTGCCTATGGAACAAAAAAGAAAAAGAAAGCAAATGAGTCACCCAAGGACAAAACCAAATTAACCAATAATTTGGCTTCCAGGTAGATAAAAACAAACCTGTGCAAGTGTAAGCTTCTGGACAATGTTATCATTGCCAACCTTCATCTTACGAGTTGACAAGGCAAGATTGAGTTCAGAAACAGTGCATCCAATAAGCTTAGAAACAGTTTGTGCACCTGAATCAACAGTCAGTATTATATTATGAGTGCTTTTTAGAAAAAGGCATATATATATGTTATAGTAGAAAGAAGAAAAGCACCAAAATTGATGATCCAGAGACTAAAACAATGGATGCAAGAAGACAATCAAGAGTATGGAGAAGACTACCATGACTCTCTTGATAGAGATCATTGCAGTCCCATCGTAAGTAATAAAACATATATTGGTCTGCTCATACTAGTGATGATTTCTTTATCATGTACATCATGCTCCAAGAAAATTTTATGTCAAAATGGAATCTTATGTTAATCCAGTAACCATCTCAACAAGTATTAATGGTAATCATCTGCATACTTGACAATAGGATTTGTTTTGTAGTTCAAACTTCAAAATAGGTTTCAATTGACAGAGTTTCATAGGTTGTCTTGAACAGGAGAAAATTGATTGAATATTTGAAAGATGTGCAAAGGTGGAATGTTAAGCTGTTTGAGGTAAAATAGTCAAGAATCAATTCAACTATAATTCATGATTAGGATTTTATCAGTTTGGTCATGATCTCAGGAATCATGATTAGGATTTTATCAGTTTGGTCATGATCTCAGGAATCTCATGTACACATCTAAACAATTGTGGTAAATGAATTTATTCAGAAAAAGAGAACTGAAGACAATTGAAGGAAAAATAATAATGTAATAAACAATTAGAAGACAAATAAGAAGAAGAAAAGAGGCTGGAAGACACAAATTAGTAGTCATTTACTCATTTATAAAGTAACAAAAGACTAAATGATGAAAATAACAAGAAAAGGAAAGATGGGGTAACAAAGAATTTCTGTATTTGACTTTATAAAATGAGCCAAAATTGTTATCAACTAGCAAAAGCTAATACAGGAAAATTTTAATTTTCATTGACATCTAAATGTTCTACCTTCATCTGCAACAACTTCAACATGATTTTCGTTATCAATCACCATAAAGGATATGTTACCCAGCCATAAAACTGCAGCAAGCGTAGCAAATACACTCTCTTGATCCACTTTGCTGATATGAACAACATCCATAGCTTTCTGTGATAGTTCTTAAGCATGTCAACCAAAAAGCTCCATTCCTTAACAAGAATATGCATAAGAAAACTTTTGTAGCAGTTTAAGATGTACCATAACGAGATGGAACCTTTTAACATCGTCAACCCCAGCAATAGTATAGCAATTGCTCTGCTTCAGGTATTTATATTCGTCCACTTTCCTCAGATTTAATTTTGCTGAGTTCAGAAAAGCAAAACATTAACAAGCCAGCATAGCATGATAAACTAACTGCAGATAAGAATCTGATGAAGATCTACATTTACAGAAAGAACTTTTCCTGCAAACATAAAGAATGTAAATTCACAAAACATGATCTAGTGTAAAAAGGCATTAAAAAAATTATAATTCCTATATGCCAGAAAAGAAAATGCAATGTATATGTGAGACGAGACCTACCAATGCATGTAGAAAGTAGATCATAAAGAGTAAAGTCAAATGTAAAATCTAAGAAGCAAATGATCTCACAGGATAAATGCACAAAACAATTTCCAAAATTACAGAAACAACAGAATGTATCATTTAGTAGTGAATGAATATGCAGACAAGTTAAGAAATATACCAGGGGCATGAGATCATTTGGAGCATTGGATGCTTCATTCCCTACCATTTAATTACCATCATTATCTTCTGTGGTCATGGTATGCATAAAAGGGATCGAATATCATCAAAGAATCAATATAGCAGGTTCACAAAATACCAGGAACTATTTGTAATAAAATTTGAAGTTAGTTAATTTAACTTAAAGATGAGTACTAACTGACATCTCAAATCATCTTGCTTGCAGCAAGAATTAACAACTTGACGTGTCAGTAGAAATAATTGCTGAAGTGAGGCAAAATAGTGGAAACAATACCATACCTCTTAGAGATTTGGGAGCACCAGCACATAGCTGATAAAATATATGATACGATCGCTCACCCACTGCACATTGTACCACTCTTGACTGCATGAGGTTTAAGGAACTCCAAATCAAAAATGGACAGCAAGCAAATAAAGGAAAGATCAGACTAACAGGCAGATAGAGTACCTTCTCAAGTAAAACTGTCAACACGTACAAAGTCAAGCAGAAAAAACCAGAAAGAATGAAGCTATTAAGTATGGAGAAACAAAGAACAAATTCACTACTGAAAGTGAACAAAGCACAGAAAACCATTTCACTTACATGTTTGAATTGAGGCACCAGATATTTTTCCAGTCACACTAAAATGAATTTCAGTGAGCTTTCCCTGTAAAAGCAACACAGAAATTTTGTACACAATAATACACTTGATAGATACTGATAATTATACATGATAACTGTAACAAACACTACCAAAATCTAAGTTTGTGCATTCCAGAAATTGTTATATCTTAAAAAAATGGTAATAAAAGGTTTCCCTAAAATTTTCTAGAAAAAATTGGCTAAATAGGAAGCAGGGGCATAGAAAGAGCTAATTGACTTACAAAGCGGCTAGAATTATCATTTCGTAATGTTCTTGCGTTCCCAAATGCTTCAAGTATTGGATTTGTTTGTAGAATTTCATATTCAATACCGCTACCTCCACCAAGAGCAGCCAAATATTGCATTGCTATTTTTGCCGTTTCAGTTTTCCCTGCTCCACTTTCACCACTGCAAATCCAACAAAGAATTAGTCAATTTCACCTTCCGAAAATGTACAGCCTCGTAAACTCCAACTTGTTACCTTATTAAGCAACTTAGAAGGATTAGATTTAGGATGTTCTAATCAAAGTTCATAATTTCGTACCGTACTAACGTATCAAGCCTTGCTTGATACGGTATGGTACGGGCGTATCGAGCGGTATGTCAGGGTGTACCACTCGATACGTGTGTGTATGTATGTATGTATGTATGTATGTATGTATGTATATATGTATATATATATATATATATATATATATATATATATATATATATATATATATATATATATATATATATATATATATATATAATATTAAAAAATAAAAAAGGAGGTGTACGTTGACTCAACAACGTCGCCTCCTTTTCTTCTCCTCGTCGCATCAGACAAGGAGAAGAAAGCGGTCTTCTCCTCATCTGCGACGTTCGGCGAAGACGTCGAAGGCTGCAAACGTCTCCGGCCTTCAACGAAGAACACGACGAAGAAGAAGCCGAGTTGACGCCTCTCCAATACCTCCTAGATCAGGATTATCGAGGGAGGGTGGTGTCGGATCGGGAACCATCGAGGCTCTCTCGATTCTCCCTCTTCTTCGAGCGCCTTCTCCCTCTTCTCCCTCGACGCTTCTTCTTCCCTCGCTGAAGCCAAGCTGATACTGCCCGGTAGCGAGCTATGATGGTGAAAATTGACCATTACCGACCTGTTTCGAGTGGTAACAGTTGAAATATTGACTGTTACCACCTGATGCAGCCCCGTATCATCCGATGCGAGCCTAGATCAATGGTACCACCCAGTAGCGGGCGATCCACATACCGGTCTGCTGGTGGACCGATACGGGCGGTATCATTTGGTATTGTAATCCTTTGTTCTAATCTTGGACAAGAAAAAAGACAAGAAATCAATGTTACTATAGGAAAAAAAGACAAGAAACCATTGTTAAACAAATTAGTTACAAACTTACAATATAATACTACATATCCTTCCATAGGTTCCATTCACATCTAACATTGTTAGATGACATTATTGTTACTAAAGGAACAAAACTGCAACACTATTTTACTAGGCTCATAAAAGTATCAGCTTCATCAAACAAGGACTTAAAAACAGATGCAAAGGCTCAAGATCACTGAATACGATAGAAGATGCAAGTCAAAATTTCTAATCTTTACATGCAAGCTAATTATTGGCCAATTAAAATGAAGATGTAGATTTCCCATATTTCTAACAACTTTTCATGTAACAAATCTTCTTTTAGAAAAGGAAATACTTCTGGTAGGACAAAGCTAGACCAATTTCCTTCAACAGATCAGGTATGTTAATAAATGTCCAACACCTTGACAATGAAAAGCTCCTCCAAACATATGACCCATAATCAAACCAAACACAATTACAAACCAAAAACCTGATTAACCTGAACTGTCTGAAATAACCATCAAATTATCTGCTTAATCTTGGAATTTTTATTTCTCAATTGGTCAACTAGGAGAAGTGTGTTATTTTTCTTAATTTATTGTCGAGTTCAATATGAAACATATTGAATTTAAGCTTAATCTTGCATGCATGGAAATAAGATTTTCTTCTATATATAAGAATGAACAGTTGCATAAGATGGAGAAAGTGGAGGGAATAGCAATCCTAAAAACTACTGAATTAGGAAACCATGCTCTAATTACGTAAACAAATACCAACCTTATAACAATTGACTGATTGATATCATCTGCAATTGAGGTAACCAAGGCATAAATCAGATTACAGTGGAGGCAACAGTCAGTTCCACTTCTGAAACAAATTATAAACAAGATAGGAAATACCTCGGATCATTTCATGGATGGCAGTATCAGCTATTGCATAAACATGTGGACTGTTTATAGACTTATGTTTATATGCTTCAATGTACTCATTTCCATAAAGATGTACTTCTTTAAATGGATTGATAGCAACCAAAACTGGTCCTGCTTTAGTCTAAAAACACATAAAAAGTATGGATAGATCAAGGCAATTAAATCTCACAAAGCTTTTACTTCTTCAAGAACATAGCTAGAAATGAGCAAAAATACTCACATATATTGAATCTCGAGAGTATCTAAGTTGTAGGTTGTACAAGACCGATGGTTCATTTAGATAACTAAGTTGCATAAGATCATCCACCCCATCAAGAATTTCAGGGTTTGAAGCTAACAAACTTTCAGTGTTGACCTTTAAAACCTGAAAAATGAAGAAGTTACCTAATTTGAATAATACAAATATACAGGTCAAGTATGTGGAAAATTCCGCTAAGACCTGAAAGACTTACTCCACCCTCAAAAAGAGATATTACAGACTCTGATCCAGAAGATGATAGTATGGTCCCTAGTGCCCAATCACCATTAGAAAGTTGACACCAAGCTTGAAGTTTCTGAAACAGTAAAATTTAACATGTAGATCTTGCGATCGATATATGATATGTGGATCATATCATACCAATTGAAGATATAGAAATTAAAAAGGCAGCATCAATACATTTCTCTAGGATATTTGACACTTTTTGGGTGATTAACAAAGAAACATTAGCTCCACATTTCTTGGTGGCAGAGACCATTAAAGATGGTAAAACTAAGTATGTGCATTTTATTGTCGATTTTCATCCACATACTCTAAAAAATGTAGGGCAAACTATTCGTGGAGCATGGAGCTAAACTATATGGTATGCAACAAACCATTTTATGTTATAAATATCAAGATTTTTATTACCTTTTTGACAAAAAATAGTCCCTTAGCAGCACAAGATTTGGCAGAAGCTCTAACTATCCCTCACAGACAGATGACTAGCCCAAGGTGTTGCATATAGACTGAATACCCTACTGATACTATATGCCGCCTAAAACATTGCCTACTAATGTTATACGTAGTCTAAAGCATTGTTAAGTTTCTTATCATTGTTGCATTTCCTGCCGCTCTGCTAAATTTATAACACCTTTGAGATAATATAAGGCCACCACTCACAAGTTCATAATACGTGGAAACAATCAAGAGATTGATGCAGTAAGCATCGAGAATAAGAAAGAAAAAAGGATTATATCAATCTAGAATGAAAGAAACATATTTCAGCCACCCATAATAGAATGAAAGAAGTTCATAATCATTGGCATAATAATTAGAAGCTTTTACAGGTGACCTGGTATTGTTTCAACTACCATGGTACCAACAAGTTTTGTGTGGGATAAGAACTATAACAATCTATCTCCTCAATTCTATGGATGTTTCTAACAGGAATAACAAAAAAGACCAACAACCTAAAGGTTTAAACTCTCACCTCAGGCAAAAAATCATGAAATGTTTATGCATCCAAGCTAAAGCCAAACCAAGGAAAATCAAATGCTCAGCCCATCTTGCCACCTGAGCTTATTGAAGACTGTGTGCATAAACTACTGGAAGTTCTACAGCAATGACAATAATGTATTATTCAGATACCAAAATGTACTTTGATAGAGTAATGGAGACAGAGAATATGTCACATGGGAATTAGAAGGTTTATTGAGACAAACTTTGCATATTCTTAACTTGATTGTGATTAGACCAAGCATGTTTTGTCAACCAGCAAGATAGGTCCACCATAACTTTCCTCTGTTGGAGTAGTTCCAAATCAAAACAGAGAAGTTGAAAACTTCCAGCCGATTTAGGAGATGGACGAAAATTACCCCAAACCAGGGAAAACAAGAGACAAATAGCCACAGTTGTCACTTGTCACTTGTCACCTGTCACCAACCTAGCGCTGGTCTGCCTTAAGTTTCACATATCACTTGCTCATGGTTCATCAAGGGTATGGCAGCAACTTAATTAATTAGTCTTATTTCATATTTTCTTTAGTCCTAACTAACGTAGACAGTTCTAGGAGCAAGATAGTCAAGAGTAGGGCGGCAACCTAGTGAACTAGTCTGATCTTGTATGTTTTTTCAAGTCTTAGCTAGTGTAGACAAATATAGAATCCAAATAGTCTATTTATACTTGATTCTAGCCCTTGGGCATGTACACTGAAAATTACTGCAGCAACAATCCTTCTTCAAATCTATCTCAATCCTCTAATCCCTCTCTCCATCTCTTCCTTGAATAGATGGATGTTACAATCTTCCTTGAAGAAAGATAACACTTGATAGGATGTGGCATATGCTTCTGTTGTTTTACGCTAACAATGGGATTGAGCAATCTCATTTACAAAACAGATGAACTACAAACCATCACAGTGATCACTATTCGACCTTTCTCACCTGGAAAGTTCCAACAAAGTTTGTAAATAAAACAATAACAAAGTAAAAAAGAATCATAAATTATACCAATCGTCCAATCAATTATTTCATATTTCTTAATGTTTTTTAAAGCTAATAAGCACAAAGAACGTAACAAATCTTTATAATTCTTTCATATTCCTGATAGTTTTTATCAGGATAAAAACAAAAAAAAAACAGCTACGTATTACTAATTACATTGTATGAAAAAGAACAGTAATTTGCAATCAACAAAGTAACACCTTTATTCTCAAGTCAGATAGAATAATCTCAGACGACAAACTAAAAGAAAGAAGAACAAGACTGACCTTTTTCATCACAAACGAACTGGTATCTCCCCAATTGGACTCGGTCCTCGATGGGGAGATTGGAAGCATTTTAGCAGTCGCTGGATTCGACAATCTAACTTCTCCTTCCTCTTCTTCCAGAGGCCTGTTCTTGTAAAAAGTGGTCTTCAAGCTGTATGGCGAATCCTCGTACCCCTCGGCATCCCCCACATCCTTTGCTTCCCCCAGAGATCTGTCCTCACCATTAGTGCTCTTCAAAATGTATGATAGATCCTTGTTCCAATTGGCGTCCCCCATATCCTTTGCTTCCTCCGGTGGTCTCTCCACGCCAGAAGTGGTCTCCAATCTGCACGGAGATTCCTCGTTCCCCTTGGCATCCCCGACACCCTTCTCATCCGCTGAAGGTCTCTCGTCGCGCTTCGAGCTGTACGATAAATTTTCCTTCCGCTTGGCATCCCTCTTACCCTTCTCTTTCGTATCCTTTTCCTTCAAAGAAGCAAGTTTCGCACCCGATTCGACCTTTCTGGCCCCGTCCGCGGAAGGCGAGCCGCCAGCAACCCTGGAATCGAGCGGCATCGATCTCACGGGCTGCAGCGAGGTCGGTGGGCGGGGCTTCACCTTCGGCCGTTCTGTCCTGGTTGTCTTTCTTGATTCCCGCGTTCTGGACGACTGCATTCTCGCGGATGACATATTTAACCTAGTCTAGAGCCCCCAAGAACAAACCTTGGAAAGTTCTACTGATCTCCAAAACAGTCCTTTCTGGAACCCTAAAAAAATGGAGAACCAAAAGGAAAAAGCTACTGGAGATCCAAACCATACAACCTGAACGATCTTCCGGTGTGAAACGTCATCCAGGAAACAAAATCGAACAACTAACAACCAAAGAAATGATCTTTTAATAAGAATCGCCGCAACAATGGGGATAAAAGAACAAATCTGAACAATCTGGGTCGTCTCCAAGACACCAAAATAAAAGGATCAAAGGCAAGAAAGAACTGGAGGGAATTAAATGGGTGGAACGAGGAAAATTGAGTAGTTTGGGAGTCGAGAAAGAGTAAAGAATCGATCTGTTCTTCCCCGCTGTCAAACTGCAATGGTTTGCTCCTCCTCATAGACGGAGTACACGCGCGTGTACCATTCGTAATCTGGACGCGGTGACGTCAACAACCAAACGGTGGGAGCCCGTCTCAGCCGGTAACATATCAGCTTTGCAAAGGAAGCCGAGAAGAAGTAACAATGAAAAAGGGGTCTTCATCGCCACGTGGCTGCCGACACCGCCGCGTGTCGGTAAGCAAGCTAAACGCGCGTACACCTCTCTCCCTTCCAATGGTTGTTGCCCTCCTTTTTTTTCTCCCGAAGAAATTTCTCGGACGAAATGACTAATTTACACCTCCTTTGGCTAATATATCAAGAAAATATGGGTTATTTCAGAATTAATGCAGGGACAGAAAAGGTAATTGAAACTAGCTTCTTCGCCCGGCTTTCGGACGCAGGAGGCGTGTTTTAGGAAAGAGGCAAGCGAGGGAGGACGGGTTAACATCACGAGCCCGTTTTGAACGTTGGCCGTTGGATCAGGATCGTACGCTTCAGACAGAGCCGACAGAAAGGAGAAAGTTTAAATTGGCTGTTGCTGTCGGTTGGAATGGTGGATTCCAGCACGGACGGTGTGGTTCCCCCACCCATTATTATTATTGCGATGAGATCTCTCGATTTCATCTAAATCACTGTTCATCGTAAATGCAGGTTGAATCTGACAATGCCAAAATTAGGGTGGTGATCCCCTAATATACTGTTTTTCTGCACTTACATTAAGAGTACGGAATGCAACCACTGTATGATTTATGTTGATTTGTAACATTAGAACTATGGTGTTTACAAGAGAACTTTGCTTTCAGATAGAAATGAATATGAAAAGAAGACAAGGAAAAAAGTACACCAAAGATCGCTTTGATTAGTTATGCTATATCATGTCAATGGGGTCACGAACGCAGTATCAAAAATAATTGACTCGTTGTTGTTTTATGTATATGGAACTGTTAAGCACGTTCTCATCATTGACTTAATATAACTCCACTAAATCCATTCCATCGTAGAAATCTTCAACGCTTTGATTCTAGACTTGGCTGCTCTAGTGGTGTTGCTAACTTGGTTACAATCTGTTCACCTCTCTCTTTTTTTTATCATTCGGATCTTTCTTTTTTTCGTCACACGTGAATATCTTTATTCGTAATCATAATCGTTCGTTATTCATAAAAATAGATAGTACAATTAATTTTATCTATAATCATAACTTAGTTGGTGGTGTGATTAATTTTATCCCCTTACTCATAAGGGTATGTGATACAATCAACTTTATCCCTAGTCTTTTTTAATATTTATCAAAAAAATATTATGTTTCGTACTAATGATTGTATTATTTTTCTCGCTTCACCATCCAGGTGAGAATTTTAAAGTTGAGAGCTTGCCTAATTTGTAAGTGATTAGATACATCAGTTGTTCTTCGAAAAAGAAAGATTGAGTAGTAGTAAATCAATGGAAAATTTCTTGTATCTCATTATTAGTCAGACCGCAACAGAGATATCTAATGATGTTTCCTTAAATGTTACTTGAATCAACAGTCTTCTCTCCAAGCATTGGACAAAGGTCTGTAGTTTAGCTACTCACGCATGTGACATTAATCTGCAGATGTCAGTGGCAATGTATGTATGCTCCATGCATCTCATTACAAGCTTACCTGGTTAAGGGATATCGTAATTAATCAGGCCATATGTATGGCTAAGAATATTCAATTTAACTCCTACTTTCATGAGTTTATGTTTCTTAATTCGTAACACCAGTGGTTAAAACAGCTGAGTAAATGTCAAGTCTTTTGTTGCATCAGTTGTCTACAGCCAGATGAGTTGGAGCAAACCCCATGACATGAAGAGCATAATAGTTTTTTGATGCCACTGTAAAATGGAGAAGCTGACACAAATCAAGGACAACAAACCCCTTCTTACAAAACCTTGAATGATAGAGTATCCTTAGTAGGGCCTTGACCACATTCGGCACAAACAGCAGAAGGTATGCATTAGATATAGATCATGTCATGAACTTTTAAGAGTGGCAAGAGATGCGTTTGTGAAACTCTATGTGACATCAGAGAGCTCGACTGTGATGTTAAGTTTCACTACTGCCGAAATCCGACCAGTATTTCGAGTCAGACTGGAGGTTGGCACTCAATGAAAATTCTGCTCCATGGCAGCATCTATTAGTTCAGCTCTTGAGGTCATACTAGATTTTGGAGTTGGGAGATGGTGAAGGATAGGTAGAGAAGTGACACAGCAGGAGATGGTGAAGGGCAGGGATCAAAACTACCTGACCCCATGCATGTGTGAGCATGAGTTGTATAATAGAAAAAGTTGGGGGATGGGAAGAAGAATCAAAAGGGAGGGGAAGAAAAAGTTGGGGGGTGACCCCATGCCATGAGGCAATTATGCAAGCGTGTGCTCCATGCCTGACTTCTCATGTACGTGAAGCCGACACCCCAACACCAAGAGGGAAGTCCTGAAGCCACGACATGTCGAGGACGTTGATCCGAGTGGCACAATTGGTGGAGAAAGGAAGGTGGATGACCTACTTGACATCTCAAGATCACAGGAAGAAGTCTACCATGGATCCTTGGAAGCCAAGTCCAGTTCAAATCTTGTAAGACTAATCGAGTTTGGTTCCCTGTCAACTCGACGTTGGAAAAGTCCCACACGATTGGGCAAACTCACCAATATTCCTTGGTATGAACAAAACGAACACTGCGGGACATCGATGGCCTGCATTGAACTCAGGTTTCGAACTATGTCTAGGCTAGTTCGTGTGTGGAGCTGCAAAATCTAATGATAGCTTCACATAGTACATCATCGTATCTGTAAGTAGATGCAATAGTTTTATGTTTGTTCTGTTGCGTTTATAAACGCAAGCTTGATATCCGACCATTATGATCGACATTTAGGAAAACATGGATGAAAGCGGCACTCTGCATTTTGTCATGCAAACAGTGCAGTCTCATGAATGATGAAATATCGGTCTGTATATTACTCTGATGTAAGCAAACATTCTCGTTCGGCGCTATATTCGTTATGTGGAATATAAGAAGATTATTATCAAAAAGTTTAAAGTTGTTCACTTATTAATTTTATATTTTTATCCCATATTATTAGTTAACTAATTTTAAATACCTAAAACTGGTATCAATAAAATTATCAAAGAAAAATATCTTCAAATATTATAAAGGTCTTCTCCATTATAAAAAGTTGATTTCTCTCGTCCTTCTTTACATGATCAATTGTTAGAATCATTTGACTGAACTTATAATGAAGGACGAGAGAAATCAAATCTTTATAATGGAAAAGAAATTTGTAATACTTGAAAATATTATTTCTTAATAATTCCATGGATTTAGAAGGGGATTTTATTTATACCAGTTTTAAGTCTTGAAAATTAGTAAACTAGCAATGTGGGACAAAAGAAATATAAAAATGATAAGTGGACAATTTTATGTTCTTTGAAAATAGTCTCTTCTGTTAGCTTATGGAATAATCAATAAATAATATCTTCAAGTATTGTAAACGCATTCTCATAATTGATTTATCTCGTCCTTTGTTATAAGATTAGTTATTAGAATCCTTTCTACTAATATTTTTTTTAATATTGTTTCTGTTAATTCGCTACTCAAGCTAGTGAAGCGCTGACCTAATAAAGTGACGCTAACACACCCTAAGCTCTAAGATTCATGAAATGCGTAAGGAAAAGAAGGATCAGTATGGTATTCATGGAGTAAAAGTGTAGGATTAATATCGATGAAAAGATGCAATAATTATCTTTATTGGTCCCATATCTCCTCCCACAGCAAGTCTTCGTTAAGATTATCTACCTTCACCTTCTTTTGGGATGTCATCCGACAAATCCACCGTGATAGAAGTACTGGCATGGTGGGAAGATAGGAGGGAACATAATGGTAGGCTTCTTGATGCGTGTACTAAATAAAGTTATGAATTAATCTGGGACAAATATTTATGAATGACTAATATGTTTAATAATATTAATATTGTCATAAAATAAAATATGATTCTAGCTTTGATACTCATAACCTAGGGATAATATTCTTTAACAACAAATACTTCTACTGTCAAAATAGTAGTGTATTACGGTGATATTTATGTTGCTAATTGTCGTGTTTAATTAGTGTACTCGATCGTAATCCTGGTCACTATCGAGACACCAAGTTTGACCTTCAACTGCACGCTACCGTTGTCAAACCCCCGACTGACTCGCCCGAGCAACAGAGTGGCAGCTTAGTGAAGACAAAGTCGAACCCTTCGGTCTGCGTCAAAGTTAGAGACTTCGAGCCCACCATGTTTGACCACCGATGACTCCGGCTCCCCGTGGTCTCTGTTCATCGACCCAGAGACCGAGCACAGAAGGGCGTTCTCCAATTGGGTTGTCGGCCGTGTATTCCAACAGTTCCTATCCGATCACCAATGAGAGAGCTATTTTTGCATGTTTGGTGCCTTTGATGGGATACCGACTGTGCTACCCGCCTACGGCAGCACGGCTATACTGCGCACGAGGTCGTCGGAAGGTCATTCGGTGGCATTGCCGTCATTATCCATTTGCAACTTCTGTATTACTGGACGAGGTGAAAGCAAAGATGGATTTCGCTTTGCCGCCTGCCAATTACAGCAGGCCAAGTAGTAGTGAAGTGTATGAGTAAATGCCCAGAACAACCGTACTGCCTCAAAAATCGTGGCGACAGCTCATGGGGACGAGATGAGGGAAGTCAAGTTCGGGCTATCTCGTCCGAGGCAGGAGACACAAAAATTTCGCCTCCGGTTGGACGATACCGTGGATGTCATACTGTGAGATGATCGACCCGCTATAGTACGCATTGCAAAGATGACACGTAGGTGTCTTGCATCATGATCCTGACCGGGCTAGACAGGTGAGCAAGAGGGTCCCATCGGCCCATGTGCTCTTTCCCTCTTTGTCTCCACCCGCACTCTCTGCGTCGTCCCCTCTTCTCCGCCCGCCTCTTTCTCTCTCTCTCTCTCCCTCCCTCTCTCTCTCAATCATTAGACTTGGGTCATCTCTCTCTGAACACCCCACATCCCTTCTCCTTTTCTTGTTCTATTTTCTATTCAATTTCTCTCGCGCGGGGGCCATGAGCACCGCTGACCGCGCCATGAACGGCGGGCCCGCGCCAGTGCAGCAGCAGAAGAGGCAGATAACGGCGGGGGCGGTGGTGGGGGGAGGAGGAGGAAGCGGCGGCGGGACCGTGGCCGTGAAGAAGGCGCCATCCAAGGACCGGCACAGTAAGGTGGACGGGCGAGGGCGGCGCATCCGCATGCCCATCATCTGTGCCGCCCGGGTTTTCCAGCTCACTCGCGAGCTCGGTCACAAGTCCGACGGCCAGACCATCGAGTGGCTTCTCCGCCAGGCCGAGCCCTCCATCATCGCTGCCACTGGTTCCGGTACCATCCCGGCCTCTTTTTCCACCACCTCGCCCTCCGTCGCCACCTCCTCGAAGCCCACCTCCTCTCCGGCTCCCTTCATCCTCGGCAAGCGCCTCCGGGCCGACTCCGCAGACGACTCCGCCAAGGACGACCGCTTCATCGCTGCCGGAGGTGGGGCGACGATCGGAATCGGGCCAGCGACCGGGTTCTGGGCCTTGCCCGGCCGGGCGGACTTCGGGCAGGTCTGGAGCTTTGCTGCGCCGGAGATGGTGGCGTCGCAGCATGCCGCCTTGACCGGGACGTTCGCCGGGCAGCCTATGGGGGAAGCATCCGCTGCAAGAGTGGGGAATTACCTCCCCCTAGCTGGGCACCTCAACCTGCTGGCCTCGCTGTCAGGGCCACCTGGTGCCACCTCCGCTGCGGCTGCCGCGCAGGCGGAAGACGAAACCCGCTGATAGCTTCGGTACTTTTAGCTTTAGCTGATTAGTGTTCCCACCTCCTATCGAATTAGAAAAGATTAGGTTTGTGGAGTTTGGATTGGCATTAGAGTAGAGTTATATTGGTTCTCTCGTTACCCCCCCCTTTCTTGTTGATTAGTCTCAGTTCGGATTCCATGGTTGTCTGGTCTCGAGTGCTTCGTGACAGAGGAATCAAGTCAAATGTAGACACTACTGAAGTTGAAATCCTGTGAAGAAGCACCGTGAAGATGTGCATGGGAAATCAAGAAGTCCAATGTGCCATGATGAACAAGGCCTGGGAGCTGTAAGGTTTGTGATTCTAGATAGGTGACAAGTTTGTCTCAGCATGGCTGGGAGAACCCGAGAGAATCCGATTGCATGGAAGCCTCTGTTTTCAGTCCGTAAGTTCTCCACTGTCAAAGCTCCATGTGTACTCTACGAGTCTTTTCTCTGTTTTTTCTTGGATTTTGCCTGTGTGACAATAACGTGGTTTCTGCGTATGTAATTCTGGATTGTTTGAGATGTGCGAGTGCAAATAAACTCTAGTTCTTCTTCCTGCTGTATAGTTTGGATAGATACATCTGCAATCTTCTATCCATGCGCAATTTCTTGCTTTTTATTCTGAACGGTTCAATGGAACCAAAATACATTTTTTGGGGAATTTCTTGTAGAACATTATGCAGCAGAGTTGGTCGTTGAACAACTTGCAGAATCTAAACCTAAGTCCATTTTACACTAGGAATAATTCATCTCTACCCGGTTTCAGATTCTGTGATGAAGTCAGAGTGGCCCGAGCATCATCAACAGAGCTCTATGCAGTTCGACATGCCCCATCACTTACCTTCTTGCTCTGCATTATTGTCAATTTGTATGACCAAAAGTTTAAGCTATTTGATGGATTGATATCGCATTTAAAGAAACAATGTTGCTTATATTCTATTTGCAGAATTTGATATCATTAATCTGCTTTCACGGATTCGGATAGCCTTCAACTTTAGAAAGCAGAGGCAGCTGAATCTTGTAAAGCTTACATGTAAACATGCTGATTCCTTCAACAAAACTGCAGCATATGCATACCCATAAAGATTGTGGCTGGGAAGCTTCCGCAGGTACTCGTTGCGGTCGTGGAATTGACTCACATCTGCTTCAGCGTTCACTGTCATGCATGTGAAACGCAGCCTATTTGTTTGACAAACATGGGAGAAGAATAATCTACAGCTGCAATCATATAAAGGAAGGAATATAACATCTGTGATTGATCCCTGTACGTCATGGTTGGGCTCAACTTCTTGTAATGGCAGTTTGTTAATCTAATAAAGTAGGCGTGCTGATATGATGGAGGTTGACATCTTTAATTTGTTTCCACCTCACCAACCTCTCTACTGTTGGATTGAACACCCAACCTCTGTGCCATTATTTGCTGGCATTCATAAATATCATATGCTGTTGCTTACACATCTGATGACATGACTTTATAGCTTCGGATGTCTCCACATATATTCTACATCAGGAGTTGCAAGCAGCAGTGACCTCTTCTGCTTCTTTCATGGATGCTTGATGTCGGTTTAAGGTTGCCTATATTAATCCTACTCAAACCCTGTCTTCGAAAAAGCCTTGCACTAAAAACTGGTTATTTGTATCAATTCTGGGAGAGATTGGCCGCAGATCTTTAACGGGGATTGCCTGAAACATGCGATACCAAAATAAGAGTTACTCGTTAAGAGTCGGTTTCACTTTACTTTCGTGCAATTCAATAAGGACCCGTAGAGAAGGATTGCTTAGTACGATGAGTACCTAAGACGAAGTACAAATGGAAATGAAACGACGGACGGTCACACGGATACGTCTCCGCTTGTCGCGGACATGCGCGAGCAATCAGTGACATATAGCACATGAAGTCCTCGATGGTGGAGAGGTCTGCTTTCGGACTCGGGAACATCAATAGGATGTTCTCAGAAGTAATGGTGAAAGCCTGTCAACTCCTGCTTTACCGTCTGCAATTTCGATTGCTTATATTTGTCGAACTTGCTGATCTATAGTTTCATTTGTGATGGAGCTTGAGACCAATAATGAGATATGTTTTATTGTTCATTAATGATTCTTGTAGATAGTAGACAGTAAAGCATCATAACATAAACTTCATAGTAAAATCTAATTGAAAGTAATTTCGAATAAGATTCTGACAAAGTAATTTTAAATCATTCTAACAAGATATAGGCACTTACATCAGAGTACCAGTCGAAACAGGAGTAGTATCAGAATCCTGATCGAAGTTGGACTTCAACAGCCTGTGTGCATATATATATATCTATATACGGAGACGTGTGGGCTTCAAGAGCGTCCACAGAGAGAGAGAGAGTCTGTGGTCGGGAGCTCTTTTCTTGCTCTCAACGTTGGTATCGTCGCCGGGAAAGGCATGTCGTCCGCTGGAGCCACTGGCGGTGCCGCCGCTTCGAATTTATACTTTTGCTCCCAGTGCGACCGCACTTTCACCTTCGACCCCGCCGACGCCGGAGATCATGGCGTCATCTGCTGCGTCCACTGCGGCGGGAGCGTCGCCCAGGGATCCAACTTCCCAAACCTCGAGAACCCTAACTCTGACTTGGGCTCTCTCGACTCCCAGCAACACTCGCCCTCCCACCTTTCTGACCATGATGCAGACTCTGTGCCTTTCGACGAGCTTATCATGTTCCCTTTTAGCTCGTCTGTAGCGGACTTCTACTTTGACGCGATGCTGATAGAGCAACAACTCGAACGATGGTCTGGGCGATCACTCAACCTCGCTCCTTCCAGGCGCGGCACCCAGCCAGCACGGAAGGCCGCCGTGGAGGCCCTACCGGACATCAATATCAAAAAAGCGGCGCCGGGGACCGATCCGATCGAGTGCACGATTTGCATGGACTCGTTCGACGCCAGCGCGGTGGTGAAGCAGTTGCCCTGCAAGCACATGTTCCACAAGAAGTGCATTCTCCCGTGGCTCGACAGCCATAACTCCTGCCCGCTCTGCCGATCCGAGCTGCCCTGACTATTCTGACTGCATATTATTCTGGGCAAAATATACACACAAATATCGAATAGGTTTCCTACTTCCTTGTAGATTTGCGATTTAAACAGTGATGATAGGTGAAAGTAGCAAACTTATTTCGGTCTATCTAATTGATTGTCTCAGAATATGACGCTCACTATAGCTCAAATTACTTGCAGTTTCGACCCATTAGGTGTTGGATGAAACGGGGCCAATGGAGGGGATACTTACATGATCTTTGTTTCCCAGTTCGTCTATTGGTTTCGGATTTAATTCACCAAATTAATGAAATGTCCAGTTTTCACCACCACTTCTCACTGGAACTCAGTTGAAAGCAGAGCATAACAGACTGGTATAAGCCATTCCAGCCAAAAACTCGAGCAATGTTGTTGTTGGTGGTAGGAGTTAGATGATCTAATTAATCCTTCCAAAATAGCAGTAATTTTGCAATATGTACTATTTCCGGAAAAGAAGTATATGCATCCAAAAACAATATAAGAAACATCATAATTACGGGCGACAAACTATTACGACCATTAAGTTCGGTTGAATGGGAGGGTCCTCTTCGGACACTGAAGGTCTCAAGTGCAAGTACAATATGATTTAAGTATAATAGGATAATGACTTTTGGAGACTTGGCATTAAAGATGTCATCATTTCTAGCATCCAAGAACACCCAAAGTATAGTGACAGTCACATATTCGGATCAAAACGGTAGAGGAAACTATAGAATAGGAATCCTCCTCGATCTGGAAGCCGTCGCACAAAAAGAAAAAGCAAGCAACGATGGCTTGCAACCCATGATAGAAACTACAGATGCACTGCACATTGATGCCTATTAAAGCTAAGCGACGATACGTAGTAGCTTCCAACAAAACACCTTAGTTCTAAGTAGAATTTGGAGCTGCCATAAACGTTATCACCAGTCCCGAACATCCACCGCGTTAGCAAGATAGGAATGCGAAAAATGGGTAACTGGGGGATGCCATACTTTCTTTTCAGGTTGATCTGAAAGGTCCGTAATGATACGATTGACTTCCAAAGAAGAAAATTCTTCTCCTATGGGTGTGGCACACTGGGTGATAGCTCACTTGATGAGCTGTAACTTTGGTTGCGAGTCCGAGGGAAGATAGTTGGTGTGGTTCAAGATCGTTCTTTTGAGCAGCATGCTTGTGGACTTCTCTTTTCGCAGGTTGTTAAAGAAGGCATGGTGAATAGGCTGTGAAGGAAGGTTGCACTAAGTTGGTGATCGAGTCAGATGCAGAGTTGGTGGTCAGAATTTTGAACACAAATTCTCATCCATCTTGGAAGCTTATTAACCACACCATACACATTATGGCTTTGTTGCAAAACCTTTATGGTTGATTAATTTTGCTAGGGTTAATGGGTTTCTTGTTTTCGGAAGCAGCAGTTGCATGGCTTGAGCTCTTTACCATTTTTTGATCAGCACCGTGCTTGTTGTTGTCGCTTTTTTTAGTAATACAAGTTTGTTTGTTGTCTTGGAAGAACAAAAAATCAGAATTTTATTTCGAATAAAATTCTGACCAAGTAATTGTGGATGTCATCCTATCCGAACCATACTCCAACAGCCTTTTCGTTGATGTGCAGAGGTTTATAGAGTTCGTAGTAGGGAGTTCTGTTCTTGGTCTCAACGTCGCTTTGTCTCGTCGCCGGGAAAGCCATGTCTTCCGCTGCTAATATATATTTTTGCTGCCAGTGCGGCTGCACTTTTCCCTTCAATCTCGCCAACGCCGTAAATGGCGGCGACATCATCTGGTGCTTCCACTGCGGCAGAAGCGTCGTCTTCGCTAACCCAAGCCCTGGCGTGGTCATTTTCGGCGACCAGCAATCCTCATCCAGTGACGATGACGATGACGATCCAGACCCTGCGCCTTTCGACGATACTGACATGTTCCCTTCCTCCATCATCGGCTTGCCCTCCGCCGGGTTCCTCAACGCCGGAGTGGTGTCTCTTGATGAGTTAGAGCAAGAATTCGAACAATGGTATGAGGAACCAATCGACCTCTCTGCTTCCAGCTCCGGCACCCGGTCAGCTTCGAGGGCCGCCGTGGAGGCCCTACCGGACGTCAAGATCTCCGTAGCAGCTCCGGAGGACGATCCGATCGATTGCTCGGTTTGCATGGAGTCGTTCGACGCAGGCGAGGTGGTGAAGCAGATGCCCTGCATGCACATGTTCCATGACCGGTGCATCCTCCGGTGGCTCGACTGCCACAACTCCTGCCCGTTCTGTCGATATGAACTGCCCCGATGATTGTGACTGCATATTGTTCTGAACATAATGTACACACAAACATTGAATTGCTTTTTCTTCCTTGTATGTTTACTGAACATGTAGAAGTAGCAAACTTAGTTTCTTTGCTGAATATGATTTACAATCTGGATTTTGCGGCTCAATAATATTTACGTTATTTCGGTTTAGTTAGTTGATTGTCTTAGAATAGGATGCGCGACACACTTAAAAGTTACTTGCAGTGTGGATCAATTAGGTGTTGGATGAAACAGGGCGAATGGAGGGGATTTCCAGTTGACCAAATTAATGAGATTTCCAGTTTCTACCAGTTCGTCTGGCTGGAACTCAGTTGAAAGCAGCCCATAACAGATTGGTATCAGCCATCCCAGCCAAAAACTCAGGTGAAGGATCAATATTGCTTGCCCTGGTCAATATTGACTTTTTTGTGGGACCGAATTCATCTGGTTACTGCGTATTGATTTGGCCATAAATAAGTTGTCAGGATTGCATGACCCAAATGTGGTGTCATGATGTTATGCTGGAAGAGAGTATGTTTGAAAGGTAAGGGAGGGTAGATGTGGTGTCTCATTCATAGCGACTTGTGTCGGCTGGTTTCTGATACAAGATGTAAGCGTTGATGAAGGCAACGCAAGGATGCATAGGCAAGGTTTGGGCGAGGTACAGGGTGAACACGACAGAGTACACGTTCCGGTTGGCAAGCTGGAAGTCAACGGGGTGAGCCCTTATCCGGATAAGACCAGAGATAATTCCTCCTATCCGTTGACGAAAGTGGGAGTGGCTAGGGATTTCATGGCCCATCAGAGGCTGTTGACGTTCTGGGAGACCAAAAATGGAGGTAAGAGGAGATATAAAACGAAAGGACCACCTGTATTATTCTTGCAACCGTGGGAGCTCCAAGGGAAGTGGAAGACCTTTACCTTTGCTTCCATCACCATAGAAACGGAAAACTTGCTTGCTCGGTGTCGAGATGGCCGGTGGAGGATTAGCGCCGACGCCAGATGGTGAGGTGAAGCACTACAATGGGCATGTGACGGTCTTCGTGATCGTCACTTGCGTGATAGCAGCCTCTGGTGGTCTCATCTTCGGATACGACATCGGCGTTTCTGGTGATTGATCGACGCCCAAATGCCTATTTGACTATTAACTGAGAAATGGCTAATGTGTTGTGTTGTGTTGTGGAGGGGGTGTGACTTCCATGGATGAGTTCCTCCAGAAGTTCTTCCCATCGGTGCTCAGGGACGAGCAGAACGCCGCTGGCACGAATCAGTGGTGCCAGTTCGACAGCGCTCTGCTGACGGCCTTTACGTCATCCCTCTACATCGCGGGGCTCATCTCCACGTATTTCGCGTCCACGGTGACCCGGGCCTTCGGCCGGAAGACCTCCATGCTGTTCGGAGGAGCAGCCTTCCTCCTTGGCTCCGCAATCAACGGCATCTCCATGAACGTAGCCATGCTAATCATTGGCCGCCTCCTGCTCGGCGTTGGCGTGGGGTTCGCCAACCAGGCCGTCCCGCTCTACTTGTCTGAGATGGCCCCGGCGCAGCTCCGAGGAGCGCTGAATATGGGATTCCAGATGGCCACCACCATCGGCATCCTCGTAGCCAGCCTCGTGAACTATGGCACGGCTAAGCTCAAGGGCGGATACGGGTGGCGCATCTCGGTGGCCCTCGCTGCGGTGCCAGCCCTCATCATGACCGTTGGCGCCATCGTCCTCCCTGACACCCCGAACTCCCTCGTCGAGCGCGGCCTGCGCGCCGAGGCCAAGGCCACGCTCCAGAAGATCCGGGGCACCGAGGACGTCGACGTGGAGCTGCACGACATGATCGAGGCGAGCGAGGCGTCGAAGCAGGTGCGCCACCCCTGGCAGAGCATCCTCCGCCGGGAGCACCGCCCCCACCTCATCATGGCCATCGCCATCCCAGCGTTCCAGCAGCTCACCGGCATCAACGTAATCATGTTCTACGCGCCGGTGCTCTTCAAGACCATCGGCTTCGGGAACAGCGCGTCTCTCATGTCCGCTGTCATCTCCGGCCTCGTCAACGTCCTCGCTACCACCGTATCCATCGCGACCGTCGACAAGTTCGGCCGCAGGATCCTCTTCTTCGAGGGCGGGGTGCAGATGCTGGTGAGCCAGGTGGCTGTCGGGGCCATCCTGGGGACATTCTTCGGTTCGGCCGGAACAGGGAAGCTCTCGCCTGCTCTGGCCAACCTGGTGCTGGCACTCATCTGCATCTACGTCGCAGCGTTCGCTTGGTCATGGGGGCCGCTTGGGTGGCTAGTGCCCAGCGAGATCTTCCCGATGGACATCCGGTCGGCGGGGCAGGCGATCGTGGTCGGCGTCAACTTCTTCTTCACCTTCGTCATCGCTCAGCTCTTCCTCATGGCGCTCTGCCACCTCAAGGCCGGGCTCTTCTACCTGTTCGCGGCATTCGTGCTGGTGATGACGTTGTTCGTCACCTTCCTGGTGCCAGAAACCAAGGGCGTGCCCATCGAAGAGATGGCTTTGGTGTGGAAGAAGCACTGGTTTTGGAAGAAGTACATGCCGGAGGACCATGTCAGAACAGCTTAAACCAAACTGCCAACTCTTTCGAGGTGTCTTTTTTTCCTTGTACACAACACACGGGAGGGAAGGTATCCTCGCTATTGGTAGCGCCAACAACACAGAAAAGTCAGCAGAGGATGTGCCTGAGCCAATTGTGTAGGCTCGTATATCCTCAAATTTCCCTTATTGTTTATACTCACAATTCAACAAGTAAAACACCATTCTTGCATCCCAACATGTTTTGCGATCTTCTAATTTTCCAAGAAAAAAAGAGAACTACAATTAATCAACTAAGAGTATGCAATGTTTCCATAAAAATTTACTTCTTAGCTCTCCGTGCACAATTTAAGGAGTCTCTCTCCTGTTCTGATCAGGTGATCATGATCGATTATAACGTGGACGAACGAGGATCAAAATCAACATTTCCCAATGTCTTTATCGACCAATAAAATTGTAATGTAGCACAATAGAAGAATAGATCTCTCTCGTTCACAAGCCATCCCTCGAACGTATGTAACAGCACCCTTTGTCGTCTAAGTCCATGGTGAGCGAATTCTTCTATTAGCTCGGACGTCATCACAGGCAAAGATCGTCAGCTTTAGCCTTTTATATATATATATATATATAGACTTTGATGAAGGAACAACTTGACACTCTTCAAAATGTATCAATTCCGTATTTCGCCATTATCCTTTCCATGTTGGTGAAACTTATCAAACAAGAAACTCAGGTCTACAACTAAAACTATATCTTTGCCCTCTCTCCAGCTCCGCGTTCTACCCATAGAACTATGTCCATCGACAAGAACAGCTCCCTCAAGGTCCGAAAGGGGAAGAAAAGATCGTATTTCTGCTTCGCCTGCTTCTTGGGTTCTCCGGAGCAGTCGAAGTCAGAGCGGCCGGGCTCCAAGCGCAAGCTCTCATGGCGGTTCTCCTGGTTTCGAAGGAAGCATAAGAAGAGGAAGGCGGTTCCCTCCAATGCGACGCCATCAGCTCAAGGGAGGTCATTACCTGCTAAGGTAAGAGAGACGGAACCGTGCCTATGTTGCTTTCGTTTGCGTCTTGTTGCGTTAGCTTTGGTTCATGCATCATATCTCTGATTACATCCCTGACACGATCGCACCCCCTCTACAACTTTTCCGTGAATCCGAGACGTTCGCGACTCAAACGAAATGTTTTGTGTTGCACTTTAATGTTACAGTCTCAAGGGATTTGTCACAATCCTCAAGTCCTAATGTTGTTTCCTCAAACATAAATGTCACACCAGAACCATGTTCAGCTCCAATCAGAAGGCAGGTAGGTGAGTGGCTATGCCCTAAACAGGTAGGAAAAGAATGGGTATAATAAACAGGTAGAGTCACACCCAATCACTACGAGCTTAAGTCTATGTCCATCCTTCCCGTGTGCGAATCTTAAGGCAAACTTCTTAATTAGATATTCTTGTCGGACAAAAAAGGGATGACGTGGTCACCTCTACGGATAAATTTCGCACCATCATCTTCCTAGAAGATGAGGTTTCTTGTTTTCCGTAGGTGTCCTGCGTCACCTAAGGGCGCGCGGAGTTAGCTGTCGTCCCCCAGACATGCTCGGGTGTCTTTATCATGTGGGTCCAATTGAGCCGTGAGCTGAAATTTATAGGATGTTGTGGGGTCCGTCTTACGTGTTTCAGAACCATATCCATGTTTATCAAACTGATGCATAAAATCCACGGTGATGCTTTATAATGCCATGATCAATAATCGCTGGTGCACATACGTTTACAAGGAACAGCACATAGTGCTTGTTTCACCACCAAAATAACCATATTGCAGGATCTAATGAGACTGGTTCATGAAAATTGTGAGTCCAGGGTTGTAACAATGGTAGCGAAATCGATATAGAGAACCAGCAACAAGAAGCAGTCCCAGAGGACCAGGTCCGGCCAGGCAACAGTGTCACGCAGATCTCAACGGAGATCGATGCTCGCCGAGATCCACTTCCACCAAATCCGCACCAGACTCCAGTTCAAAGTGAGGCGAGGAGTAGCGGACCAAGATCATCCCTGTCCGCCCCTTCCTCCTCTTCCCGTAATCAGGTCCGGTCCGACAGGCTCATGCCTTCTGTTGGAACATGGGTGGCGGTGGCGACACTGGCAGTGACGGTATTCTCCGGTCGTGCAACTGCTATCATTTGCTTGTGCTCTTGCTTATACTTTCTGCCGCGCTATGGTGGCCAGCCCTGGTGGAAGACATGGTGCTGCTAGAGAAGAATGGGCAGTACCATGCGTTGATCCACCAGAGCAAGGCATGATAGATTTTCTATTCTTTTCTGAGAGGGAGAGAGCAAGGCATGGAAGCATACCATTTTTATACAGTACAGTAAAAGTGCTTAAAGCTGAAACGGTCCAACAGGGAACAAGAGTTGCAACTCAGATGAGGAGCTAATTTTATATGAATGACCATTAAAAGTTTCGTACAACAATTGATGTTCCTTCTCTCTTTAATCAAACAACTTGCATTTATACAAAAGAATCCTTCTACACAGGCTCTGCAGAAACAGTGGTCAGTTGCCCTAAAATAATGCAGCCAGTTTTTGTCTTGCACAATTGAAGGCCTCGTGTGCAGTACTCATCAGAATCTCCATAAATTGTGTACACCAAGACGTGGAGCTAAACGTGAGCCATGGATGGCTAATCCCGAGCAGTTTTGTTTCTCCTCACAGTCATGGACTTCGGCAAGCCATCAAATATCGGCCGAGCAAGGACGTCTGATTTCAAACTCCACTTGCTCATGGGCCACATGGAAGAGATGTTATCGAAGTCCTGCGATTGCAAACACGAGGTGCTGGATGACTTCCTCACAGAAGCAAGAGCTTCGTTCTTGACATAGTCCCCATTGGGTAGAGCACTCAAGCGACCCACATCCGCATCGATCCTGTACCCTGATTTCGGTCTTGGTGCTATACCCTTTCCTGTCCTCCATGAGAATCCACCATTGCTGTCCTCGAGAAACAATTCTGGGGTATCAGTTTTTTGACGTCTCCTGATAGATCTCTCAATGTCATTGTTTTCCCCAGCTTCAAAAACTGCTTTTTCCTCGGCAATATCACCGTTCTCTAGTGAGAATCCATTCATCAGACTCCTAGACTTCCTGTGCCTGCTTGGAGGTGGATCAGAAGTTGGTGACTTTTTATATAGTAGTTCATCGTCGAAGCAGCATTTTCCTGTTCCATAGAGTGACATACGCTCGCCTCCAAGAACTGGCCCTCTTTTAGTGTGGCCGAGACCATAGTATCCCTGTAACCTGCTCATGGCAGGAGAAACTTTACGCGGACGAGGTCTCATGTTGATTGACTCGATCAATTCTAAAACGTCATTACGAGGTCGATGGGGCGGACTCTGATCTCTGCAACAAATGCAACCACGATAAGAGAACTGGTAATCTTGATGGAATGAGTGTAGAACAAACATGATGTAGCACAAAAGTTGCTGCTAGTTGTTCAACTTCAATCTATAATGAATTGACTGTTGCTAGAGACAGTCTTGCCACGTTCATAATACACACTTTTACCAAAAAGAGGAAGACTCAGCACACAATCTTGAATCCAATACTTAGCATACTCCATGACAGTACATGGTATTCTTAAACATTGTTAGAGCAATGTAGCATTTATCACAATTAGAAGAAACCCAGCAACAACACCTGATCATTCGACTAAAGAACATTCATCCAAATGATTGTTAAAGATAGGCTAGTGGTCAATTACAGAAAGAGCAGGAGCAATCATATTTGTATAAAAATCGAATCAAAATCATGAAATTTAAGATGTCCCCAGATTTTGGGCAACACTTCTCCCTCAGAAAGATCTGGTTATATCTAGGACTTGGTAAGATTCTAGGATAGGTTGGATTGTTTAGATGAAAGTTATAATCGGATGCAAGCCTTCAACTGCTGATGGAAGACTTCCAAAATGATGATAATGTAAAATGATCAGTGTAGAAATAACCAAGTATTTTTCCAGTTATTATCATTCAATTTAATCAAAACAATTTGGACAATGATGACAGAGAAAGTAACAAGCAAAAAACACTCTGTTTTTGTATCAAACCATCTATATTACAGGACAATAAAAAATAGGTCATTCAACAATTACAAAAAATGAAAAATGCAAAGCAATCTGTGATTGAATAAAACAAAAAAAAGGACCTCGTAGCCACTAAGAAGAAATATGGTTTAAAGGCAAAGGCAAAAGGAAATACCCATTCTCAACAGAACCATCAGATAGACAAGGCGATGGTGGATGCCTTCCTGGCAGAGGAATCTGCAATGACTTGTGAGCAAACATCTGAAGATCTGTTACTAATCCATTTAATCGTTTGATGTCTGCAACCTAATTAATGAAGAACAGAAATTATCACATATCAGATAAGATTTAGAAAAAAAAGGCAGATATATGTCTTTTTGAATTGTATATGATTTAACCAATATTGTTACGTCTCACAACAAAATTATTAAATAGACAGAACAAAGATTTATGCTCTGCACATACAAAACTTGGTTACTTTTTTTCTTAGTTTTCCTTAGCTACCTATTCATCCATCGACCTCATACCACAAATGGCACATAGATAGAACTGATACAAAAGAAATTATGGTGCTTAAATTAAATATATTCGAAAGCAAAATCCAAAATTTAGTCAAAAAATGAAGGGAAATATGTCAAGATATTCAATTTTTTTTAACATATTATTGCTTTATGAGGTTAGAATTTGATCGCTACAAATATAAGCATTCAAACAGAACTCTAATTACCTCGACGCCATACTTTATCGCAACACCAGCAAGAGTATCCATCCTAGAGACGCGATGCTGGATATGATTAGATTCAAGAGAGAAACCAGGCGGCGACGACGGAGACAAAGACGAGGACACGGGGATCGTCGCGACACCATCGATCTCTCTCGGACGGGCGACGTCGCCATCCAACGAATCATCTGAAAAGAGTTGAGAATTCCTCCTGCTTCCCTCCGCCAGCATCATCTTCGACGGCGCAAATCCACTTCCCCTCGGCCAAAAAACCCAATCCTTTCCAGCAAAATGTAGACTTCCTCACATATGGAGCCCCAATTTTATCGACTTCGCAGGCTGATGTACGATTCAAACAGCTAAACCTCCAAGAAATGGGGAATTCTACACGACGGGATCCAGAGTTGAGGGAACTTCGCGAAGCAAGAGAAAGCCACACCTACACCGGTAGATCCCTTGAGGATTCAATTAACCTCGCATCGAATTCGTGGAATCGAAAGCCGTTGGGATCGCAATCGGGCATGGAAGTCAAAAAATCCGGCCACAAATAGGCAGACGGAAGCGAGAACGCGAGGAACGAGTTACAGCACGCGTACGTTGCATTCTACGCGGTTTCTAAGCGGGCGAGCACCAAATTTAACCTTTCGAATCTTTGGCTCCGGTTGTTTAATAATAATAATAATAATAATAATAATAATAATAATAATAATAATAAAATAGCAAGGATGATATGACGAAGAAAAAGATGAAGGATAAAGGAGAGTAAAATAACGAGAACATCATCTTTTATGAAAATATATTGATGAGAGAATGATTCATCCTTTATATATCCGAATCCAAATGTGTAGTTGTTGAATTTAGGAGTCTTTCGAACAATTTTAAAGAAAAATAATATGAATATGTAAATCTAAATATTTAGACCGACATAGATCTCCATATAACTAAATTTATAATTACATGATGTGTGACTAATAATATTAATCTAGTCCACAGCAAAGGCAATGACAAACATCGTACACATCCTAAACATCAAAATTGGACAACTTTATGTATATCTCAATTTGGACATTCATATTTTTACTTTTTTTTTCTTTTATGATAATAACTGATAAAAAAGGATAATTTTAAGAAAACCTTTATTTTCAGTTTTCTCTTTTTATATTTATTTTTATAATATTTTTATATCTTAAAAGATGAAATTACTTCTAACCATGTCTATCTTGCTTTCGTGAGGTTCTATCACCCTTGCCTCTTCTCCTCTTTTACTTTATCTATCCCTAAGGTCGGAAGGTCATTTAAAATATTATTTATAATATCTTTAATTTTGATTTTTTAAGAAAATCAAATTCATACATATATTAAAAAATATATATTATAAATTTGCTAACAAATTTTATTAGTCTAAATAGGATGGATATATTTTTTAATTTTTTTAATGAACTACCAATATTTATTTTGATTGCCTCATACTTTTCTTATTAAAAAATAAAATTATATTCCTTCAAAAAAATGATTACAAGCATTACTTCCGATAGTCCTCCATTCAAAAGTCATTCATCTTATGCATAATTCATTAACTAATTTATAGATGATTTTCTTACTAAATACATGTATCATTTTAAACTAATCAAACAAAATAAAAAAACATCCAAAATATTTCCGAAAACATTCTCCCATCTCACCTTTTAGTCACCTCTCTTTTCATTTCTCCTCTCAACTTACCGTGCTATTTTGTTTCTTGCACAATCAACGACGATAATTAAGAGGAGGAGATAGCGATGGCAATGGTGAAGGCCAATGGGGGGGCTCCAGCAAATTGGATGTACCTTGAACTTTTATTTCTTTTCCTAGTACTTACTTAATTGATACGAAAACAAATTATAAAATTATCAGTAAACAATGAAGAATGATGTGTAACTAAGGACATATCAATCATTTAGATGATGGACAAACCAAGACTAATCCAGCTTGTTTCAACAGGTTCACATGCATCATTATAGAATCCAAACATAACATCGAGTTCACACAGTCAACAAGTAGGTCTTATTCAAACACCAAGTCACCACTAAGTCCAAGCTGTGGCACGTTAATTCACACTTGTTTGGTCAAAATTGAAGTTGTCTGATGATGACTATCCACAATGACCCGCTCAAGTCTTCTTACAATATACGCTTGTTTGCTCGGAAAACGCTGAAATATGAAGGGCGGCAGTGTCGGCGAAAGAACAACCACCAACCCCACCCACTCGAAAATGTGCGGCCAAAGTCAAGGGTCAAGTCATCAAACGCTAGTCGCCAAATTGACCGTCGAACTTGCACCACCAATTCAGGGGCCATCTCTTGTGAACTTTATAAGACGCTAGAGATCTGTCTTCTGCCTTGCGGGTGACAATACCCAATTCCTTGTCGTTGGGTTGATATGGAGAGGAGATGCCCTCTTCTTTCTATCACATTCTTTCTTACAGTGCTGAGCGTTCAGCTTGCGATCTCTCATGCTTCCACCACCGTCCTCTGCCAGGAGGCAGAGAGGCAAGCCCTGATCGAGTTCAAGCGAGGATTCTATGATCCTTCCGGTCGTCTCTCTTCCTGGGTCGGGAAGGAGTGCTGTAGGTGGGAAGGCGTCGGCTGCAGCAACGTCACCGGCCGTGTTATCAAGCTCGACCTTCGGAATGCACGCATCAATTTATTTTCTGATTGCTCTGACAATTTTGACTACTGGTATGGCGATAGTAAAGGATGCAAATGGGCATTATACGGTGACATAAACCCGTCGCTGCTCTCTCTCCCACACCTTCAACACCTGGACCTTAGTGGCAACGTCTTTGAACGTCGCCGAATTCCCGAGTTCTTGGGATCCTTGAGGAGACTAACGTATCTAAATCTCTCGAGCGTAGGCGTCGCCGGCAGAGTACCCGAGCGGCTCGGAAATCTCTCCACCTTGCGCCACCTCGATCTTTCTTACAATTATTATGGCCTTCTCAAATTGTACGTTGAAGACCCTGGATGGCTCTCTCGTCTTACTTCCCTTCGTCACCTCAACATGAGCTGGGTCAGCTTTCGAAATGCATCCAATTGGTTACAAGCATGTAATGCACTCCCTCACATCCAAGCGGTAGAATTGACGTCGTGTGACTTGGGCACCTTTCCTCCTTCCCTGCCTCTTGTCAACTTCACATCTCTCACAACTCTTGATTTAGGATACAACAACATAAACTCTACCATACCAGATTGGCTTTTCAACATAACCAGCCTCGAGTTCCTTTATCTTGGTGGGAATGACCTGAACTGGCTCATTCCTGAGTCCATCGCGAAGTTGACGTCGCTCAAGGCACTCGACTTGTCTCAGAATACCTTCCATGACGGCTTCATTCCAGCAGCACTGTCCAGCCTCTGCAGGCTCCAATTTCTTTATCTAATAGATGTGCCTATCAATGATACACTGGCTAATCTAGAAGTAATTTTCTCTGGATGTCTTATGTCTAGCTTGCAGGAACTGTACCTCAGACACAACCAGCTGAGTGGTACCTTGCCGGACTGGTTAGGAAACATGGAGAATCTCAAATCTCTTGATCTTTCCTCCAACTTCCTCTACGGATCACTGCCTGCGTCGCTTGGAAATCTGTCGATGCTGCAAACTTTGGATGTAAGTTCTAATTATTTGAATGGGTCGATTCCGGATGGCATCGGGCAGATGAAGAGCCTTGTCTCTTTGTTTATGATTGACAATTCGTTGAGATTGTCTCAAGTCCACTTGGCCAATCTATCAAATTTGAAGTATTTGGACATTTCGTACAACTCGTTTGTCTTGGAAGAAGGCAATGACTGGATCCCCCCTTTTAAGCTTAATACTCTTTCGATGCAACTCTGTGAGATAGTGCCAAGACCCCAGTTTCCGAAGTGGCTTCGAACACAGACAGCTCTTACGTATTTAGATTTATCTGGCACAGGCATCCAAGGCGCTATTCCTAACTGGCTTCCTCCCAGTCTCGTGCAACTGGAGCTCTCCTATAATGGCATCACCGGAGGCATGCCACAATATCTTCCAAACTTAAGTTTTTTGGGTCTCTCAAATAATCGGGTGTCAGGGCCTCTTCCCTCGACAATCGCAGACACCATGCCGGCAATACAATTTCTCTACTTATCTACGAATAATCTGAGTGGGAGCCTCCCTCTTTCCCTTTGTCGAAATAAGTTTCTGTACGTGCTTCGACTTGCCCAGAACAATCTGTCGGGAGATCTTCCTAATTGCTGGAAAAATTCCTCAAGCCTAGTTGTCATGGATCTATCAAACAACACTTTACAAGGGGGGATTCCACACTCAATCTGCAATTTGAAAAAGCTACAGTCACTTCACCTGAGCAACAACAATCTATCGGGTCAGATGCCTCTTTGTTTAAAGAGTCTCACAGAACTGGAAACTCTTGATCTTGGCTACAACAGCCTCGTTGGAGATGTACCGCCCGGGATCGGAGAAAACCTACTGAACCTAAAGACGCTCAGCTTACGCTCAAATGCCTTCACCGGCAGTATTCCTCCCTTGTCTCATCTTGTATCTCTTCAAATCTTGGATCTTTCGAACAACAATCTATCTGGAACTATCCCACGGAGCTTCGGCAACTTCTCTGCCATGAAACTCTCTCCTCAAAAGGGCGACTATGATATCGGAGGTGCGGCAGAAAATATGTGGCTATTTGTCAAAGGAATCGAATCTGAGTACAGCAGCCTGCTTCCGCTCGTCACTATGATCGATCTCTCCAACAATGGCTTGTCAGGAAGTATCCCCGACGAGTTAGGAAATCTACAAAGTCTTCAGACCTTAAATCTATCTTGGAATTATCTGACGGGAAAGATACCAAACAATATCAAGGGAATGCAACAACTAGAAACTCTGGATCTGTCAAGAAATAATCTCTCAGGTTCAATTCCTTCAAACTTGGCCACCTTGAATTTTTTGAACCATTTGAACCTGTCATATAATAATCTTTCAGGCAGAATTCCCACCGGTAACCAATTGCAGACTTTTACTGATCCATCTATATATGCCGGTAACCCAAATCTTTGTGGCCCTCCTCTTACCAAAATCTGTCCAAACGACATATCCATCGATGACAAAGAAAAGCAAAGCGAAGATCTTGACAACAGAACCGAAACTATTTGGGTGTACGCCAGCATCACGCTGGGATTTATCGTAGGATTTTGGACGATTTGTGGAACCCTACTGTTGCAATGGAGATGGAGGATTGCTTACTTCCGCGCCATCGATAACATGTCCGATAGGCTCTACGTGGTGACGGTATTGAATATGGCAAAGCTCAGAAGGAAGCTACGAGGAAGTGGTCAAGATGGGTGATCCGATATAAGCACTACGGCTTGGGTAACGTCAAGAATCAAGTACCTGATAGAGGCATGTTTACAGGTTTTCTAGTTATCTGCAGTTGTATCTTCTACTTGTGTGTCCTTTCACGATAATAAGACCGCTTTAGCTTTTATGACCTCGTCCTTGATTCTTGCAGTTGGATATTCCCATTCAAATTGGATTAATAAGCTCGATTACATGCTATAATAATTATGAGCAAGAAAACAAAAGTACTCGTGTACATCAATTTAGTCACATTCTTTAAACAGATTCGATTAAGTTTCATCCGATACGATTTAGAATTGTGATCCTCATCGATGATCAACGGGTTTGCGCTCCGAATCCTACGATTCGAAGGCGTCGGTCATGTCTTTCTTGGATTGGACCCTGTTGGGCCGTGCCAACGAATCCTCATCTTTACGTCGCGAAGCCGAGCTGGCACCCGGGCGTTCCGTGGGGAAGTCGACGGCATGGATTCGATTCCGGAAGCGCTACACGATGTACGGCCCGAGACGAAGTCACAGCCTCCTATTTATATGAGAGAAAGAACGAGAAACGAGAAAGGAGGAGGAGGAATTAGGCATTTTCGCCTCGGAGCGCGGAGAGGCGATCCCTCCCGCGGTTCTCGACGCCCCTCATTCCCACGCTATTCTTCAGGTTTTCCTCTTCCATTGAAGAAGAGTGGTGGTTTCTTGTGGGATTTGTGGTCCGACTCAGTTGTCGACGGAGTTTTGGTTCGCCCCTGCGCTAGCTTTTCGGTAGGGAATTCCAATGCGGTCTTTTCTCTTTGGGGACGATTTATGTCTCTTGTGATTCGTTGGTTCGAAATGGATGGTTTCAGATGTTGTAACATTTATTCAGATAAATTCCTGTCGAAAGGAAAAAAAGTTGATTTGTTCTTCCAAAGCGCATTCTGCAATCACGTTAGTAATTTTTTACAATATGCATTTCTACCCGAAACATGTTTCGTTGTTGGTACTATTTGATTGCAGAACATATGATACTGAAAAGTAAGATTTGGTTAATGAATTGAAAAATATGATACTGAAAAGTTCATTTGATTGCAGAACATGCAATTTGAGGAATTGAATGATCTTTTTCATAACCCGTCTCTCTATATTGCACAAAATAATGAATTGATTTGCTTGCAGTACAATTTACAATACAGAAATGGTTGCCCAGGGGTTCTCGGTTGACTTGAACAAGCCTCTGGTTTTCCAGGTACAATTGTGGTGGTTTCATGTCTTGATTTCTTTTCTCTTTCTTATTATACCAAGCCAATGTGAAGATAATGTAAAAACTTACTGCAAAAACACATACATTTCATAATTATCTTCGACATAACCATCTCAATAAAATGAATGCTGATTTTGTTATAATTGTTCTAATTCGCTCTCTTGCAACATTTCTGATCATTACTGTATTTATATAGATACCCTAACAAGAACTAATCAAAAGTTCAAGGTTGCTTGGAATCTTAATCTATTTTGTGAAAAATCAATATCATTACACATGAAAAAACCATCATTTTTTTCAATATTCCACATCTTCAGTTGTCACAATGCTTTTATTATCTTAGACCATGATGTCTTTTCAGTAATTTTGCATCAAGTAATCTAAAAAATTTTGATGAATACCCACCCATAGAATTTGCATCAAATTTTACCTGTTTTTACTATAGGCTTCCATATATTTTACATTTACATATACATCTAAGGAGGTCACCATCTATGACCATTTAGAGGATTTGACAATTTTGATGATATCATTTCTTCACAATTATTGGAATCTTGAATAGTAAAATCAATCACATTTCTAATAAAGATTTGATCTCATCCTTTCCACATGTTTTAATGTTTGTCATTGCTCTCACCTGATACAGATTTAACATTTCAAACATTTCACACTCTTGCTCATGTATATATCTAAAGGTTGGTCATCTTGGGGAAGATTATGAGGACTGGGTTCACCGGCCCATCGTTACCAAGGAGATCCCACGATTCTTTGCAAATGGCTTCATGGAGGTAATACGCTGACAAGAATTAATGCAGCATGAGATGATAGATTTGTTAAGATTTCCTGACTAATATGCTTTTGTTGCAATTATTCAGTGCTTAACGAGAACAGTGTGGTGGGTTGTTCCAGTGATATGGCTCCCAGTTGTTTTCTGGTGTCTGACCATCTCTATTCGAATGGGCAACACACTCCCTCAATTGGTCCCACTGGTGTTATCAGGAATTCTTCTCTGGACCTTGATTGAGTATTCTTTGCATCGCTTCCTTTTCCACATGAAAACAAAAGGCTACTGGTACAATTGTTTCCGGTCTTTGTATGATTGATGTAAACTTCACGAGTCCTTTTAACTTCTTGTTGAGAACATGATGCAGGGGAAACACAATTCATTATCTGTTTCATGGATGCCATCACAAGTACCCCATGGACGGACTGCGCCTTGTTTTTCCACCTGCTGCAACAGCCATCATATGTGTGCTGGTATTAGCACTTATTTTTCTCAGCCATTTTATATGTGTGCCGGAATTGATGAGCATGCCATGTTTCGTCTAATGCTTTTGGTATATGACTTTTATTTTCTCTTTCTGAAAAATTTAAACTGTCTCGATTAGCAAAGGTAAAATGGCTGTGTCACGTCAGTGGAGGCTCTCATGGTGTTTAATGTTCTCTCTCAGTTCTGGCATCTGCTGCACCTACTCACGGCTCCATCAGCTGCGCCCGCCGTGTTTGGAGGTGGCCTGTTGGGATATGTTATATATGACTGCACCCATTACTACCTGCATCATGGACATCCATCCAAACACCCAGCTAAACATCTGAAGGTGAGAAAGAAAAGGATTGCATTTTGTTTTGGCAACCTCGGATGTGGTTCTGAAGAGGAAAAATGCTGCTTCTTTTGGACAGCGCTATCATCTAAATCATCACTTCAAAGTTCAAAACAAGGGGTTTGGAATAACTTCTTCACTCTGGGACATCATCTTTGGCACATCGCCACCTGCGAAAACCTCTCATCAGAAAAACTGATTCCTTTTGGACAACGCAAGAATAGCTTGTAATTTATTGAGGTTAGCCTCCTTCCTTTATTCACTAAAACAGTTTTACATTAACCACGATGCCTTCAGTTCTCATCTATTCATTATTCATTCTTTTCTTTTTTTTTTTCAGATTCCCTACTGTTCTCTTTGGTGGTTCCTTTTTTTTCCTGCATATCCCAAATAAATAAACAATGCTCTCCAATTCTTTCCTTGGATACATCACAGATCAGTGCCCTTGATCATCATGTATTGAGGACATTATTTGATGAAAGCTACCTTGTGTATTAAACCGGTTTATATGGAAACATGAGTTTTTAATTGGTCAGTAATTTGTTCATGGTCTGCATCCTAATCCAACTCTTCATCATGCAGAACTCTATCTTCAACTTGTCCTGTTAAGACACTGTCCGGTGATGAATGTCTTGTGTTTAGCAGAGGTGGAAAGGAAAATAAAAGAATCAAAATAGAAGATGTGTATAAGCTAGTCCAATCAACAAGTGAAAATGAGGCTTAAAGACTAGAAAGATTTTTCTTGTTATGAGTGGAGTACTATAAATCATGTAATAAGTATTACGGCAAAGATTGTGACACTCAGTGAGAAGATTTCTTGTCTTGTGTTATGCATAACTTGCAAATGTTATTACACATCGCATGTGGAGGAATGCTTTTACGTATTTTCATAGATGATTCATGACAAATGGAATCTATTCAACAAACTACGCCACAGTGTAGCTTATGGATAAAACAGAGTCGAACAATACTGCTGGCTGAATGTTAATTAGAGCTTATAGACTATACGCTGAGAACTCATACTTTAATGAACTAAAATATTAATGCCAAGATAAGGCAGAAAGACAAATCGATAGTCCTTGCAAAAATTAAAATCATGTGACCAGTGGATTAAGAAAAAACATGCAAACCATGAGCCCAGTACACACTGCTTGATACTAATGGTGAATGCTCCCATCGGCTTAGTCAACTTGACGTCCTGCCATTAGCTTCCTCTTGAACATTGCTACATTCAATACCAGCACCACATAGAGCCTATCACACATGTTATCAATAGCTTGAAAGTAAGCAATCCTCCATCTCGAGTTCAATAAGATGCTTCCACAAATCGTCCAAAATCCCGCGATAAATCCTAGTGCACAGTACATGTATAGCCAAATACTTTCAATTCTGTCCTTGGAATTTTTTTTTTCGTCTTCTTCTTTACCTTTTGTTGGCATATAATCTATACAATTTTTGGCGAGTGGAGGGCCACAAAGATCTGAATTGCCGGCATAGATAGATGGATCAGTAAGCGTTTGTAATTGGCTACCAGTGGGAATTCTACCTGAAAGATTGTTATATGATAAGTTCAAATAACTCAAGAAATTTAAAGCCGCCAAGGTAGTAGGAATTGCTCCGGACAGATTATTTCTGGACAGATCAAGAATTTCTAATAGTTGCATTCCATTAATGTTGCTCGGTATCTCCCCTGTTAGGTAATTTCTAGATAGATTTAAGCTCCGTAATCCATGCAGATTTCCCAACTCCTCAGGGATGTATCCAGACAAACTGTTGTTGGAGAGATCAATAACTTTATCAATTGCAAGCAGTCTTGTAGTGTACTCGAGTTCACTCCCTTTTATGAAGAGCCACATTTCATCATCGTAGCTATAGTTGTTGAAGTATAAATCACTTGTAGAAGACCTCTTCAATGAACGGAAGTTGCCAAAGCTATGTGGTATTGCTCCTGTAAGATTGTTATTTGAGAGATCTAATATTTGAAGAGATGTAAGATGAGATAGTTCAGGAATTCTTCCGGTGAGGGCATTCGAGCGTAAGCTGAGAGTCTTTAAGTATAGTAGGCTTTCTCCAATCCAAGCTGGTATATTTCCGTTGAAGTTGTTGTAGCCCAAATCAAGAGTAACCAAGTTTGTACAACTTTTCAAGGAAAGAGGAATTTGCCCTATTAAATTATTGTTGCTAAGATGTAGTGATTGTAGGCTTTGCAAATTGCGGAGGGAGTCGGGAATTCTTCCTTGTAATTTGTTGCTCGATAAGTCCAAAATAAACAAACTTGAGGAATTTTTCCAGCAATTAGGAAGCTCTCCTGATAAATTATTTTTTGAAAGTCGAAGCACTAGCAAGAACTTCTTTTGACAAAACGACAAGGGGATGCTCCCACTCAGATGATTCATAGATAAATCAAACCAATTTAAATATTGCATTGCTTTTGCGATTCTTAGAGGAAGTTGGCTTGAGAATGAGTTATTCGAGAGATCCAAAAACTGAAGATGTGGCATGATGTTTGCGATTCTTGGCGGAAGGTGGCCCGAGAGCGAGTTGTTTGAGAGATCCAAATACATCAGGTTTGGAAGATATTGTGGCACGTCACCGCTAATCTCATTATTGGAAAGAGACAAATCCTCGAGAGAGGAAGGAAGCCAGTTGGGAATCCTTCCTTTGATACTTGTACTTGATAAATCTAAATCATGAAGAGTTGTTTGCAATCGGAGCCATTTCGGAAGATGAGGCCTCGGCACTATTTGACAGAAGATCATATAGAGACTTTGAAGTTGAAAAGGAGGGATCCAGTCATCACCTTTATTCAAATCAATATAGTTATAAGAAATGTCCAAAAACTTTAAACTCGATAAGTTAGCAAAGTGGACCTCTGACAAGCGAAATGAGTTATTATAGAGATCCAAATGGATAAGGCCCTTCAGTCCTCCGATGGCTTCTGAAATCGTCCCATTCAGATTGTTGGAGTATAAAATCAAAGACTGTAATGACGATAGATTCGCAAGAGACACAGGTACTGATCCGTAGAGGAAGTTGTATGAAAGACCAAGAGACTTGAGATTCTTGAAGTTCCCCAACCAATCCGGTAAGGAACCTCTCAACTGGGTGCCGCCGAGATCCAATTCTTTTAAGTTAAACATTAGGCATCCAGAGAAGACCCATTCTAGATTGGATAGCACATCATTGATTAGTACCTCTTCTAGGTAGAGAATTTGGAGCTTGCAGAGGTTGGATAGAGCTTCCAATCTGAAGTCGTCGTGGAACATATTGTAAGACAAGTCGAGTACCCTGAGATTTGTCAACTTGGCAATAGAATCAGGAGTGTGCCAGTAGAGGTAATTCCAACGAAGATAAAGCTCCTCGAGGCTGGTTATATTAAACAGCCAGTCTGGCACGGTAGAGTTGATGAAGTTGTCTTCCAAATTTAGAGATGTAAGCGATGTGAAGTTGACATGAGGCAGCGAAGGAGGAAAGGCCCCCAAGTCACAAGAAACTAATTTAACAACTTGAATACGAGAGAGCGCGTTCAATGCTTGCAACCAGTTGGACACATTTCTAAAACTAACCCAATTCATGTTAAGGTGCTGTAGAGAAGTCAAACGAGAGATCCATCCAATGTTTTCGACGTATAAAACTTTATTAAAATCATCATCCGAGTAGAAATTATAAGAAAGGTCGAGTTGGTGCAAGGTGGAGAGATTTCCCAGCTGATCAGGTACTCTACCTCCGAAGCCTGCACCTGAGAGATTAAGATATGTTAGTCTTCCAAAGGATCCCAACAACTCCGGGATATGATTTCCTTCAAAGTTGTTGCCGCTAAGATCCAAATGATTAAGGTGTTGGAGAGAAAGCAATGATGGAGTTATGCCACCGTGCAGTGCCCATCTGCATCCAAAACGATCATCGAAGTAAATCTCAGAGCAATCCATGTATGAAACACTTGACCGATGTCTATTGCGAAGGTGGAGCTCGATAATATGGCCAGTGACGTTGCTGCAGCGGATGCCTTCCCAACTACAACAATCCTCCCCAACCCAGGAAGAAAGACGATGGGAAGGATCACGGAGTCGTTGCTTGAACTCCACGAGAGCTCTCCTCTCTGTCTCTTGACAGCGGATCATGGAGAAACCATTCGAGATCCCGAGCTCAATGCAAAGCACGGAAAGAGAGATGACGATCACAAGGAGAGGGGATCTTCCACCCATGGTTATTAGAGGATCTAACTAACTTATTACCGTGCAGCAAGCAGTAGTCCATGTGTGTGTATTTATATGAATATTCTGCTCTAGCCTCCATTAGGACTATGGACTTGGTGGATGCTGGATATCCATAGATAGATGTCAGTCATTATTGGGCTGGTAGTCAAAGTAGTCTGAGGTGAGAACCATTCGACACTCGATGGAAATTGGGTGCCGTAGAGAGGCCGGAGAGCTTTTCCTCCACACTTTACACGATCGTGATCTCAATTTGGAGTTTCCTACCTTTGCTCATATTGGATTTTAAGATTTACGAATACGGTGATGGTTCCATCAAAACGATTTTTGATGTGCTGTTCACTATTGTACAAATCACATATCAAGATTATAACTTGTTTGGAGATTCAAAACTTGGGAATGTAATCTGTTCACTATTGTACAAATCATTTTTGAGCGAAGTTACGTAGAAATATGATCCTAAAGTAGTTACAGAGGAGAAAAATGTACGTACAAAACTGATCATACGAGGCTGCTCAAATGGATTATTAAGCAATCATTTAAATTGCTTATCCTTTTTGATCAGCTATCACATCTTTTTATGTAGCACTAAGTTTAGGCAAAAACAAAAACACCATCTGGCTACAATCGGGTATCGTGTCAAACAATCTATTCACATAAGAGAACCAAGGAAAGTTATTCTGAATCATCATCATTTACTTTACCTAGTAAATTTCACTTATATAATTATTATTTGCCTAACTCAACTAATGTATTGAATGATTCAATTCAATTTGAAGTCTCCTAGTTGACGTTCATTGTGGTTTTCGAGTCAACCCATGTGTGTTGTGTATAAGACATTTTCGTTCGCTTAAAAGCTCGTTCAAAGACAAGACTGCCATTTACTTGACCAAAGAAAAAAATGCAACTAAAAATCACTGTCATTTACTTTACTCAATTACTATGTTTAGTCTTCCAAAGCAGATGAGACATTTAATAACGAAGATCGATGATTATGTGTGTCATGACATCATAAAATATCATCATTACAAGAGACATGATTTAGAAAAGATGAGAAAGACACTCCGTCGTGTTATGTAGAAGATATGTATTCATTGAAAAGACAACAAAGAAAAATGCTACTCTAAATCACTATCATATGTCGGATCTTTGAAACAGTGACTATTTCCACAGCTTATATGGACGTCAATCTTTATCGCAGGATGTAGAGATCTAATCGGGAGTTTCAAATATTTGTAACAAGACTTTTAGAAAAAGCAAATCTATAATTTTAATAATCTAATGCATTTGCATGGTTATAACAATTCATATTATTATTTTTAGTAGAATCATCAAACATTACTCGTCTTTCCAAGGGACTAAATTTTGTCAGTTCATAACGAAGAACTCGTGGAGGTTCATTGACGGTAGAAAAATATACTCAAAATCACTATCACTTGACCAACTTACTTTGTCGATTCTATGAAAGAACAACCAAAGAAAAAAAACCACTTAAATCACTCTCATTTACTTGATCAAACGAATGTACTCAAGGATCCAAACAAATTTACCAATAAAGAATGTGACTTTTATGATTTTTTATAAATATTTGAAATGTCACACAAGGTGTTGGAAATTGTACATGGAGTGGGTTGTTCCCATAGCTTACATCCACATCAATCATTAACCAAAGGGTGTAGAGCTTTAAAGAGAGTTTGAAATAGTCATACCACATGTATCACAAACCGTGTCGTGAATCAAATGTTCATCGAAGTCAGTATGTGAGAAAGTTTACGGATGCTCACCATCACATACATGTTATCTAAGTCAATATGTGAGAAAAAAATGCACGCGGAGCCTCTCATACATGTTATCAAAAGCTTGAAAGTAAACAATCCTCCATCTCATGTGAAGTATGAGGCTTCCATTCCACAGATCGTCCAAAATCCCACGATAAATCCCAGTGCAAGTCCACATGCATAGCCAAATTATTTCAGTTCTACTCCCAGAGTCCTCTTTGTTCTCTTCTTCTTCAGTATGTTTTGTCGGGCCATCTGATATAGATAGATAGATGGATCATTTAAAGTTTACAATTGACTACCAGTGGGGATTTTACCCGAGAGTTTATTATATGACAAGTTCAAATCATTCAAGAAGTTTAAAGCTGACAAGGTCGAAGGAATTGTACCCAAGAGATTGTTTCTTGAGAGGTCAAGGATTTCTAGTTGTTGCATTCCGTCAATGTTGTTTGGTATCTTCCCTGTTAGGTAATTCCCATATAGATTTAAGCTCCACTGACCATGCATATTTCCCAACTCTCTAGGGATGCACCCAGACAAATCATTATTGGAGAGACTGTATCGATCGAAAGTACCTTGGTCACGTATTAATTATATTTTTACTTTTCCTAGAAACTTGTTTTCTTATTAATATATAAGTTGCAGATTCTTATTTCTATTAACTCAAAAACATTTCTTATCTTTTTTTATCAACTACCACATCTTTTTATGTGGCTCAAAATTTACGATAAAAACAGGAAAAACCTTCCGTCTACAATTGGGTATCGTATCAAATAATCTATTTACTAAAGACAATCAAAGAAAGCTACTCTGGATCACAATCGTTTACTTGGCCCAACGATTTATCTAAATATTAAAAAAATAAAATAAAGAAAAATCGTTCGTGACTTTACTAGTATGTTGAATAATTCAATTGAGCTAAAAATTTACTATCAAAAGTTAGTGATTTGAATCAGTGGCTATGTAGTCAAATAACCAAGAGTGTTGAGTTTAGGACATTAGTTTATTTTGTAATGTATTAAGGATATCATTTTGTCTCAAGTTAATTAGTATTAAGGATATCATGTCATGTCAAATAATTCATTCATCAAAAACAACCAAAGAATACTACTACCAATCACTATCATTTACTTGACCTAACGATTTGTCATTTATTTGACTATACTAGTGCGTCCAATAATTCAATTGAGCTGAGAATTTATTATCAAAAATTGGTGATTGAATCAGTGGCAACAGAAATAGTCAAATACCCAGGAATGTTAATTTTGGAGCATTAATCTCTGTTACAATGTATCAAGATAACATTTTGTATAAGTTAATTGTTATTAAGGACATTACGTCATATCAAATAATCTATTCGCCGAAGACAATCAAATAAATATATGAAATGTCACGCATGGTGTTGGAAATTGTACATGGAGTGGTTGTTCCTATAGCTTACGTCCACATCAATCATTAACCAAAGGGTGTAGAGATTTAAAGAGAGTTTGAAATAGTCATACCACATGTATCACAAACCGTGTCGTGAATCAAATGTTCATCTAAGTTTACGGATGCTCACCATCACAGACATGTTATCAAAAAGCTTGAGAACATACATGTTATCTAAGTCAATATGTGAGAAAAAATGCACGCGGAGCCTCTCATACATGTTATCAAAAGCTTGAAAGTAAACAATCCTCCATCTCATGTGAAGCATGAGGCTTCCATTCCACAGATCGTCCAAAATCCCACGATAAATCCCAGTGCAGTCCACATGGACAGCCAAATTATTTCAGTTCTGCTCCCAGAATCCTCATTGTTCTCTTCTTCTTCAGTATGTTTTGCTAGATGGATCATTTAAAGTTTGCAATTGGCTATCAGGTGAGGATTTTACCCGAGAGATGGTTATACCACAAGTTCAAATCATTCAAGAAATTTAAAGCTGCTAAGTTGCAAGGAATTGTCCCCGAGAGATTGTTTCTTGAGTGGTCGAGGATTTCTAGCTGTTGCATTCCATCAATGTTGTTTTGTATCTCCCCTGTTCGGTAATTCCCATATAGATTTAAGCTCCGTCGACCATGCAAATTTCCCAACTCTCTAGGGATGCACCCAGACAAATCATTATTAGAGAGATCAATAACTGTATCGATCGAAAGTACCCTGATGTTGTATGAGTCACACGCGATCATCAATTAATACTATTTTACGATCAAAAACTCATCAAAATTGTAGGAGAAATTGTGAAAATTGTATGAGAACCTTTCAAGGCACTAAAATTGCCAAAGCTGCTGGTTATTGTTCCTGAAAGATAGTTAGTTATTCGTGAGATCCACTATCTGAAGAAATGTAAGATGAGATAACTGAGGAGTGATGATTAATTTATGCTTGTTAGAATTTGTTAATTAGATTATGAATCACCTTACAAGCATAGATTTGAACACCGTAACCACTGCTGCATGAAACAAATAACAGCTCATAAACCATAGGCAGAGGACTCATTTTGATGACCTAAAGTTTTGACAAACGACTACGTTGACAAACATTAACAGATCATATAACAGACATGCAAACCATGAGCTTATTACATATTGATCGATACTAATGCTATTGCTATGGCTTAAGTTGGATGAGTCATGTCGACCCCCTCTAACAACAGAGTCATCATAGCTTCCTTTTGTATTTTGCCACGGTCACTGCAATCACCACGTATAGCTTATCATACATGTTATCAATGGTGCGGAAGTATGCGATCCTCCATGTCCGTCGCAACAAAAGGCTTCCACAAATCGTCCAAAATCCGGTAATAAATCCCAGTGTGATGCTCGTGTATAACCAAAGTGCTTCCATTCTGCTCTCATAAGAATCTTCATCTTGATCTCCTTCATCAGCCTTCGTCATATTCACCGTACAATTTTTGGGGAGAGGAGGGCCACAAAGATTTGGATTGCCAGCATAGACAGATGGATCAGTAAAAGTTTGCAACTGATAACCAGTGGGAATCCTTCCAGAAAGATTGTTATATGATAAATTCAATTGGTTCAAGAAATTCAAAGCTGCCAAACCGGAAGGAATTGCACCCGAGAGATTATTTCTTGATAGATCGAGAACTTCTAGTTGTTTCATTCCGTCGATGCTTCTTGGTATCTGACCTGTAAGGTAATTTTTGGACAGATTTAAGCTCCGCAATCCATGCAAATTCCCCAACTCTTCAGGGATGTTTCCAGATAAGTTATTGTTGGAGAGATCAATAAGCGTATCAATTGAAAGTTGACTGGTGGTGGTATACTTGATTTCACTTCCTTTTACGAAGAGCCACATAACTTCCTCATAGGGTCGATTGTTGTTGAAGTAACAACAATGATAGGTAGAAGTGCTTTTTAATGAACTGAAGTTCCCAAAGCTCTGTGGTATTATTCCTGAAAGATTGTTGTTGGAGAGATCCAAGATACGAAGAGATGCTAGAGAAGATAATTGAGGAATGCTGCCAGTGAAAGCATTCGAGCGTAAGCTGAGTGTCTTCAGGTACAAGAGGCTTTCTCCAATCCAAGTTGGTATATCCCCGATAAAGTTGTTGTGGCCCAGGTCTAGAGTAACCAGTTCTGTGCAACGCTTTAAACAAAGAGGAATCGACCCGGATAAATTATTGCGCCTCAAGTGCAGTGACTCCAGCGTTTGCAAATTACAGAGCGAATCAGGGACTCCACCTGCTAATTTGTTGCTTGATAAGTCTAAAAGAAGTAAATTTGAGGGATTTTTCCAACAATTAGGAACCTCTCCTGACAAATTATTTTCGGAAAGCAGAAGCCCTTCCAAATACCTCGAGCGACAATAAGAGAAGGGAATCCTGCCGCTCAAATTATTCATAGATAGATCTAACCATTGTAAGCGTGGCATTGTGTTTGAGATTCTTGGTGGAAGATCCCCTGAGAACGAGTTGTTTGAAAGAATTAAATACTTCAGTTTTGGAAAGAATTGTGGCACCTTACCAGTAATCTTGTTATTGGAGAGATACAAATATCGCAGATTGGATGAAAGCCAGTTGGGAGTGGTTTCTCTGATACCAGTATTTGATAAATCTAATTCACAAAGAGTGTTTTGTGTTCGGAGCCATTTCGGAAAATGAGGCACGGGCAGTATTTGACAGAATCCCATGTAAAGAGTGTTGAGCTGAAAGGGAGGAATCCAATCGACGCTTTTGTTCAATTGTATAGAGTTGTATGAAATTTCCAAATATTTCAAACTTGATAGATTAGCAAGGTCGTCCTCCGACAATCTCAAAGAGTTATTACAGAGATTCAATCTGACGAGGCCCTTCAACCATTTGATGCCTTCCGGAAGCATTCCAGTCAAATAATTGGAACTTAAAATCAAAGAATGCAAAAACAAGAAATTTCCAAGAGATGCAGGCAATGATCCCTGAAGAGAGTTGTGAGAAAGATCCAAATACTCAAGACCAGAAGGAAGCCCGTCAAGAATCATGTCTATTACTCCTGCACGTGAAAAATATAATTCATGAATAGATGCTTGTGTTTGAAGCCATTTTGGAAAACATGTTATATAAAGAGCTTGAAACCGAAAAGGGCGAGATCCAATCACCATTTTTTCTCGAGTTGCAGTTGCAAGAAATGTCCAAATACCTTAAACTTGATAGATTAGCCAACTGGACCTCTGATAAGCTCAACGAGTTACTATTGAGATCCAAATAAACAAGGCTCTTCAGTTGTCCGATGCCTTCCGAAATCGTCCCATTCAAATCATTGAAACATAAAACCAAATGTTGCAGCAATGACAGATTCCCGATAGACGCAGGCACTGATCCATAGAGGGAGTTGAAAGAAAGATTAAGAGATTTGAGATTCTTGATGTTCCCTAGCCAATCCGGAAAGGAACCACTCAGATGGGTGTTGCTGAGGTCTAATTCCTCCATGCTATACATAAGACATCCAGAGAAAACCATTTCTAGATTGGCAAGCACATCATGGATAGGCACAGAGCGTAGGTAGAGAACTTGGAGCTTGCAGATGTTGGATATAGGAGCTACTTGCATGAAGCCATCTTGGAACACACTCCCAGACAAGTCGAGTGCCCTGAGAGATGTTAACTTTGCAACAGAATCAGGAAAGAATCCATGCAGGTCATTCCCACCAAGATAAAGGAACTCGAGGCTAGTAATATTGAACACCCAATCTGGTATGGTAGAGTTTATATCATTATATCGTAAATCAAGAGTGATAAGAGATGTGAAGTTGACATGAGACAGAAAACGTGGAAAGGTTCCTAAGTCACAAGAACTTAGTTCAATCTCTTGAACACGTGGGAGCGCATTCAAATCTTGTAACCAGTTGGACGCATTTGTAAAATGAACATGATTCATGTTAAGGTGCCGAAGGGAAGTGAGCAGAGAAATCCAGCCAGTGTTCTCAAGGTACAAGCAGAAGAAGCCACCGCCTTCATCGTCCCTATAGCAGTTATAAGAAAGGTCGAGATGCTGCAAAGTGGATAGATTTTCGAGCTGGTCAGGTACTCTACCCATGAAGCCTGCACCTGACAGGTTAAGATATGTTAGTCTTCTGAAAGCTCCCAAGAACCTGGGGATAGGTTTATGCATAAAATAGTTGCCGCTGAGGTCCAGGTGATTAAGCTGTTGGAGAGAACGCAGAGATGGAGTTATGTCACCACGCACTGCCCATTTGCATCCTGGATCATCATCAGCTTCCTGATGAGAGCAGTCCTCATATAGATCCATTCGACGTCTATTCCGAAGATCCAGCTTGATAACATGACCAGAGATGTTGCTGCAGCCAACTCCTTCCCACTCACAACAGTCCTCCCCTACCCAGGAAGAGAAACGATTGGAAGGATCATGAAGTCCACGCTTGAAGTCGATGAGGGCTTTCCTCTCCTTCTCACGACAGCCATGAGAAATCCCAAGCTCAATGCTCAAAACAGCAAGAGAAAAGGTGAGGACAAGAAGAGGGGTTCTCTCACCCATGTTTAATGGTGAGCTCTACCCCTAAGCAAGCAACTCTCGTGTGTATATAAGCTCATATTTGCCTAACGCATGCGTGAGTGCCTCGTTAGAGGAGAAAGTTGTCAAGAGGGAACTCCTGGAGGCTGAACGTCCCACATGAAGATGTGCCTAACAAAATTGTCACGAGTCCAAGTCAAGTAATATGGGAACAAGTCAATGTCCAAAACAAATTGGAAACTCACTTATGGCCAAGTGAATGATAGCGATTTTGGTCGCATTTTTCTCTGATACCTTTCTCAGTCATATATATTTTTTTTAAGTGTCTCTCTCATCTTTTTCTGTTGTAAATTTTATGCTACATTGACAGTCGAAGAAAATGAGGGCTTTTGACTTTGACCACCAATCTCTAATCATACTGTTGGATGTCTATATGTATAGTCAAGCTCGGTTAGTGATACAGTTTGATGTATAATAAATACATCATTTCCCTCAAGGTTTGATTGATAGATTAGGATTATGATCAGAAATGCAACACCTATGGTGGAGGCTTTTCCATTGCTTAATTTCCATCATATGTGCTGCATTTCCTAATCTATCAATCAAACCTTGGGGGGAAATGATGTATTTGCTATACATCAAACTGGATCACTAACCGAGCTTGACCACAGATATAGACATCCAATAGTATGATTAGAGATTGGTGGTGAAAGTCAAAAAGTCCTCGTTCCCTTCGATTGTCAATGTAGCATAAAATTGACGATAAAAAAAGATGAGAGAGACACTACGCCATATTCAAAGAAGAAAGTCATGACTGAGAAAGGTATCAGAGAAAAATGCGACCAAAAACGTTATCATTCACTTGGCTTAGTTAATAATTTAGTTACTTTTGAAAAGAGTAACTAATGAATAAAAAAATAAAAAACACTATCATTTACTTGACCCGATAATTATCCTATTTAGTCTTTCAAAAGATTTAGAAATTTGCCAACCAAAGTTGACCCAATAATTATTTTATTTAATCTTATAAAGGAGTGAGAAGTTGACGCCTACACAAGTCATGCCTCATCAATTATAATCATAACTTGATTGTATATAACCAAGTAATAATATAAATAGTAGTTTTTTCTACAGCTCATGTCCATATCAATCTGATTGAAGGATGTAGAGATGTATAATGGTGTTTGAAGTATTTGAAGTAGAATTTTTTTGAGAGAAAAAATAAATATATAATTTTAAAGATATAATTAAGAGCGTGCCTCGATCATGTACTATAGAACTCATAGGATCAATTCTTTCACCTAGTTACATACTTTAAAATTCTAAACAAAATTAGCTAATGAATTTGTAGCTCTATCATATCATGAATCAACTTCTTGCGTTTCCCAATTAAATTAAAATGCATATCTTTTATGAGATTTTCGACTTAAAATATTATGGTGGTTATTAGTGACTTTAGATAACTCTACAATTTTTTTTCATTTGAGCTTAGGACATGCATTAGTATTGTTAGTATAATATTTTTCATTTCAAATTTATTATTATTATTATCATGACTTTAAATAAAAATGATTAAAAAAATAAAAGAAAAGTGACATAAAACGTAGTTTTATATTGATCGTAATCGATGTAGCACAACCCTTTATTTTTTCCTACATAGTTCAGGATGATTACACCACTAATGTCAGTTCTGTTAGAAAACAATGTTCTTCTGTCAAAGAAAAGGAGGACAAGCTCCATCATAAAGGGTGCATTACCCCTTGGGATGTTCAGATCAAGAAGAAGCTTGTACCAATGTATATATTGCTTATATTTGGTTATGTTGCCATCACAATGGAAGGCTCAAGGCATGGGGCATATGAATTCGATCCATCTCTTTGCCAAGTTGGCACATGATGTGTCATCGTGGCTAAGTACTCGAATTTGTACCCAAACATGTTATCTAATCTGTGAAATAGCTTATAACGATATCTTATTTCTACAAATTCTGAGCTCTAATCTTGTCCAGAATTTGTTAAAACTCTCGAAGGTTACATAAATGCAGGCTGATGAGTCTAATCTTGAAATCGGATCCGACAAAACCCGAGCCCGTACCACACGGTCGAATCACGAACAGCCCAAATGATCTATTAGATTGAATTCCGGCCCAAACGGGCGAGGAAGATCGAGCGAACCCACCTTGGTCTCCAGAAACCCCGTCGAAGGTGTCGCCGCCGATGGGAGGGCCGCTGTCGCAGCTCCTCCTCCTCCTCCTCATCTACGTGATCTTTTCTTCGTTGCTGCTCTCGTCTTCTTCGGAGTCTGTCGCCGGTACCGGAGGCGACGCGAGCAGCAGCAGGACCTCCGGTGCGAGATTGGAATGGCAGATTCTTACCAAGAAAAATTTCTCCTCTCAGATCCGTCTCCATCCCCATATCCTCCTCATGGTTACCGTCCCTTGTACGCCGCTTCCCTTTCTTGATTATCCTTTTCTCTTGATGCTCGCGTACTGCAAGATCGATCAAGAATATGGATTTTAGGTGAATCACGAGGTCCATATCAATCTTGATTGCTGGCAATTTGCGAACGCGTTTTCTTTTCTTTATTTACTTTTTCTTAACCCTCGCGTACTGCGAGATCCATCAAGAAGATGGTTTTTAGGTGAATTATGAGGTGTATTCCATTCTTGATTACCGGTACTTTGAAAAAGATATTTTCTGTTTTTTCGATCAAGGGTTTACTGGAACTAATTTTGCTCTGGTTATCTTTCTGAGTCTTCTTGATGTTTGAATCGTATTGCTTCGATTATTGCCATTCAAACCTTTTCACATATGACAGAGGGCTTTACCAATGTGAAATGTAATTGGTTAGTTGGTTGTAGATAGGCAGTTAAGACACATCCTTGTGCTTTCTTTGGTCGGTCTCAGTAATTCTGCTCCAACAGAGCAAAGAGTTTGACTTAGTTGGTGAGACCGAAAGTTATCTGGTAAGAATATTCTTAATATTCATCTGCCCTTGCCACTTTAGTAGTAGACGTTGAGATAAACAATTAAAATCCAATGGATGAAAATTTCTTTTAAAATGGGATAAAAGTTATTAATGTGGTTCTACCTTGATAAGAATATATGTGACGCCGAAAAATGTATGTTGTGATTTCATAGTAGTGAACCTTATGAGCAAATTTCAATTTATTTTCTCTTTGGCCAGGTTATTTTTATTTTTATTTTTTATAAAGGATAAGTGACGATGGTGGTATTTGAGCCCAGGACCTTATGATCAATTATCAAAGTCTTTTCCAACTAAGGTAGTATTTGACTAGGTTATTGTCGATAAGAAGATTAGTATTTGTATTCTTTGGTATCAGAGCTTGTCTACTTTTGGCCCCTCTTATCAAATTTAACATGTTTCTTTTTGCCTAAACTGAGACTTCATAGGATCTCTGGCTCTTGATGTCCTAATACCTTCTTCTTTGAGCCTTTCCTCTTGAACAGTGTGTGTGAGTGTGCATGCCTTGTGTGACCACGTGTACGTAAGTGGACGTGTCTATGGATGTGTGATGTGCACTTGATACCATCCATTTCCTATTTTGTAAATTGTATCAATATGACATGTGGTGATTAATGGTTGGTAAATTTGATAAGTTTAACATTACTTAAATTAATGATAATTTTATCTCCATGAAATTACTGATTCCCCTTGTAGCAACTGTGTGACTTCCTGTTCATTGTTGTTTTCAAAATCACTATTAAATAGCATGACATTGGGCAAGACACTTAGATCTATGTTTTATGTGTCTGGTAGGCAAGATTATCAATTATCGAAACATATAGCAGTTGTTCTTGAGAATTCTTGGCTTAAGATAGGTGTACATGATTTCCTGTAATTTAAAAGCAGATGCTATTCAAACTTCAAAGGACCAACCTATTCTTTCTCCTGTTCAAAGGAAACTTCCACGTTATAGTGTTGTAAGATTTGCTTCTTCAGGGGATTAGATGCCTTCCAAGAATGCTTAAACTATCTGCAGGGTGCTAGATATTCTTAATGCACTATGGGTTCCAAGTTTGATGATTGTTCTAAATTTTTTTGCAGGGTCTGGGGAATCACGATCTCTAATGAAGGAAGTGGCACATTTGGTGGCTAATAATCAGGAAAAACTTGACTTTCTAAAATTAATGGTCATATATAGGAGTTCCGAGAAGATGCTAGCTGATATCCTTGGTGCTACTGAGGAAATAACATTATTCTACTATCATAATTCCATGTCATATAAATATCATGGAAGACTGTGTGCAGAAAATATACTTTCTTCAGTCAATCATTTTCAATCACTTGAACCTGAGGAACTTCCTTTGAAGCTGCTGCAAACTCCAGAAGACGTGGAGAACTTTTTCCTATCAACAGATAAAGCTGTTTTACTCCTTGAGTTCTGTGGATGGTCAGCTAAATTGTTGCGCAGAAAGAATAATGGAAATTATGAGACTCCTATGTCTGCATTTAATCATTCAGAGAATGGTTTTCCATCTTAACTTACTCTTTTGCCTATTGATGGCTCATTTCAGGTCTTCTTACTTTATGTAAGCAGCATGTAGAATCAACCCTCGTTTAGCATTGACACCTTGCTGTTTAATATGCCAAATGTCAATGACATTCTTAGTAGACATAAAACAAATTTGATAAAGGGTATTGCATTATAGGGATTTTGTTTCTTTTATTGTATAAAAATAATCTATAGGTTCATTGTCATGGAGCACTAGGCCAGTTGCTTTTTGGCAAGTAACCTTTTAACTAATAGCAACACTTAAAACTGCCATGTGTTAGTTAATGGTTCACATTTACATATATATTTGTTTTAAGTGTGTTTTTAATTAAAAAATTTCAACCCCATTTAGCCTGGATAAATCTAATTGATATCACTTTCATTCATCCTGCAATTTTAGGTGCTTGCAAAGTATGTTCCTTTTAAGAGGTTGTGCAGATATCTTGGATGTGGTGTTGTGCTAAGTTAATAAAAAGCATTCCTTATACCTTTCTGTTTGGCCTTTTAATTTCTTATACATAAAAATCTCTAGATAACCTGCCATAAGCCACTGTTTTTCATAATGATCAATCTTTGGACATACTTTGTTGATTACACAACTAATTCTATGCTCAGAGTAAATCATTATTCTTGTAGTAAGGTTGTTTATGTAACAACATATTGCAGTTGGCATAATTGGACAAAGCATCAACAGAGAAATGGTGGATGACTTTCATGTTGAACACCACAAGGTTGTTTGCTCTTAAAATTAGGCACCTTATGGTACAAAAGCAGATGGGATCCAGGAAGGTAATGGAAGTGCTAATTACACATTCATTTGTGATCATTACAGGGAATGGAAAATAGACTTACATGTGCGGTTGAAGATGGACTAGGAAGATCAGTTTGGCTTAAGGAATATACTTTAGCAAATCAAAGTACTCTAGAGCAATTAGATGATGGAGGTGCTGGTACTAGAATGTTGTGTACAGATGAAGAGTTTAAGCAATTTGAAACTTTTTTTACAAAGTTCACTGCTATTGCAAGAGAGTTTTTTCTACCTCCTGAGAGACAAAGGTTTGGTTTGATATCTGAGGGAGCTTTGTTATCTTTCCTTGGTATTAGCAGTCCAGATAAATGGTTAGTTATGCTTCATTTCTCTGGATGTTCTAATTGTACAATGATAGTCCAACAAGGAGATGATCTGAGGAACATTTTGCAAACACATCACTCTCTGATCATGGAGGTATGTTCTTGAAACTTGTTTGACAACTTTTCACGCTTTCATTTTGATGAAATTGGGTTGAAAGATTGCACCAAAAGTCTTCAACTTTACCAGTAATATATATTTTTTACATCTTAATAGTCACACGAAGGTCATAAAAATTTAATTACCAGTTAATAACAACCAGGCTGTATTGGTCCGAGGCCAAACAGTATGCGTACCAACCATACTGACATCTTTAGACACTATATAATTTTTTTGTTTCACAATTTTTTTTTTGGCAGTAGTATGCCAAGGTATACTGTGCTGTATTCTCATAGTTTACTATTCTCACAGTTGGCCAGTAATCAGATGGATCGGTATGTAGACTTTTAAGACTGAGTTATAGAAAACAAGAGTAACTAAGGGTCTTCTCATATGCATTTATAACAAGATAAGTTTTTGACTTTTGTTGCAACTATAAGGCTGTTACTGGTAATAAGATTCCCCAATGGCCTTTTATGACCAACATTTAGAATGACGTTTTATACATAATTGACAATGGATTTTTTCATCTCTGTCTCATGCACATTGATCTATACACACACTCATTTAAATTGTGTAATGTCTATACTGTAAGGTCTTATGTTGATAGTTGCATGACAGAAATTAATATTTATACTTATTAGTGTTTTCTGCCACTTTCTAGGTGTCAAATCAAACAACATTAACTGATTGTTCAAATGTAAAATTGGAATATTTAAACATGGAAGAGTTATGATTTACATGCTTTAGTACAATGGGGATTCTTTGTTGTAATGGTATTTGCCAGTTGACATATGGAGGGTTCTAAGTAGCATTAAGTAAAAAACTAAAAGCTACTTCAATGCAAGGTTCGTCGTACCATGGTGTACCGCTCAGTACAGGCGGTACGTACCAATCTAACAGGGGATCGATATGGGCGGTTCATATCAGTCCATCAGTACACTCTACCATACTGTGTGTCAGTATGTCAGTACATACTATACCGATGGCTGATCGGTACACTGGTATGAATCGGTAAAGTGAACCATGCTTCAATGTATATTGGCAAAGCTTTTACCAACACATGCTGACATATACTTATTTGATGTGTTACATTCTGGACGGTGTGTAGTGGCACATGTAGTAGAGGGTCTAGAGGCAACTCTATTAGTGTTCTGCTGCTTACTGAATGTTGATTATTAACTCAGGTTCATTGACCTAACAATTGCTAGTCAATATGTCCTAAAGGATATCTGTGTATTTATAGAAATTTGACAGGATAGGTCCATGAATAACCCCTAGATAGTGGCATATGCAGTACATGCAACTTTAGGTTACTAATCTAGGTCTTATGAATGTTTCTAGTGAACTCGGATTCATTTAAGATAACATTAACCAGTCAATACATCTTAATGGATATCTGCATGAATATAAAAATTATGAGACGAGAAGCCAACACAACCCTTTGATTTTTTATGAAAGACTGGAGGTCTTACTTAGATTGTGTTTTAATTGCGGTAAGGCAGTAGACACTGATGAACTATCAGTTGTTGAGCAATGCCTGTAAGTCAATTTGGTCACTAATATATTGACAGCACATGAAGAGTCTCATGCATTTCAGGGTACTGGGAAACAATGGTTCAGTATAGATGTCAGGATTGGAAGGTTCAGCTGATCCTTCCTTTATGAAATCGTCCAAGGAATCTCAACACATTACTGCTTTGGATCGCGGTCATCTGGCATTCAGAGCACGAGGAAGGTATATGATTTGATATACTAAGACAAATAAAAGATGATTTCAAATCCAGATCATTCTCCTTGACAAGGATAATTCATTACATGAACAGAAGCAGGCCTTGGATTGTCAAAATGTGGATTGCTAAAAATTTTATGAAAGATTTAATGGATGGAGTAACTAATAAAGTTCCATGACACTGACTTGAACCAGCTGAAGCTGAGATCTACTATCTAAATTCTTGAAGAGGAAGTCAGATAATGACTTAATTGACTTTAAGCACATTATAGAGAAACTAATTGAAGTTCATGTCAGGATAGATGATTTAGTATCCTGCTATTTATGATATACTATTGCATACCTATCATGGTTTATTTACCCAATGCAACAGATATTTGTTTTTCAATGTCATACCAGTTTCATTAATCCACAAACCATGACTGTATTTTCCTTAAGGCCCATTTCTGACATCTGTTTGATTAATGTTTTCTTTTGTGCAATATTTGATTTTCTTTTGTTATTTGGATTTACTAAATTATATCTTTTATGGGCATAAGTGTATTGGATTTACTTTTTTTTTGTTACATAGTTTGATGTTGATGGACGCAATCTTGAACCTGCATTTCCAGCAAATAGACCTTCAATCATTCTATTTATTGATAGATCCTCAAATTCTTCGAAAGTTAGGGAAGGGAGCAAGTTATCTCTTGAGGTTCTTAGAAAATTCTCATTGCAGAATCAGCTTTGCTATCAAACAGTTAGAGGACGAGACAGCAGAGTCATGGGTAGTTCCAGAAGTTTATCAGGGTCCTCTAGTCATCAATCAGGAAAAGTTTCTCAGACCCCCAAGGTTGTGAAAATTAAGGATAATATGGCTTTCATGATAGTTAATGAAGGTGAACATATTTCATTGAAAAACACTGCACTTGAAAGTCAAGGCAACCCTGTCTATGATATCCTGACACGATTACTTCAGCGAGAAAGTCCGGCACTGAAGAATAAAGAAACCAAAATAAGTGAAGTAGCAAAGAAAGCTGGCTTTGAGCTCTTGTCTGATGATTTTGAAGTTCAGATAATAGAGTCGTTCCAATCACATAATGACGATAATCAGTTCAGAGAAATGGGTATGAGTACCACTACCATGTTAAATGATCCCAATGAACTTACTGAAAGCCAGGATGATGTGAGTAGTGGTGGGTTATTATATACTACTGAAAATATTATGACCGATGAAAGAAAGCAATCTGAGCATCCAGATGATGTTGCCAATTTTCTTGAAACTCGTGAAGCAGCTCCTTATGATAATGACAATGCATTCTCATGTCATGTTGAAAGATCTTGTTGTGTGGAACAAGAGTTACCTACTCCAGAGGAACACGTTCAGGAAGAGCAAGCTGATAAAATTGATTCTACATCAAGCATCAGACAAGTTAAGTCAGATTTTGGACACAGTTCTTCAGTTCTTTCAGCAGGGGATGATATGGGAAGCATTAGGATATCCAATAGATTAAGAAAGGCAGATGAACCATGTTATCAGCGCCAACCTTTCTTAGGCTCTTTTTTCTTCATCGATGGTGGCTACCGGTTGCTGAGAACATTGACTGCAGAATCTAGGATCCCATCTCTAGTAATTCTTGACCCGGTTATGCAACAGCACTTTGTATTTTCCGAGGCAACAGATATTAATTACCCTTCTGTAGTTAGTTTTGTAGACAGATTTTTAAATGGAAGTCTTACACCATATCAACATTCAGTATCATCTCTTAAAACTTCTAGAGATATGCCAAAGCCACCATTTGTGAATTTGGATTTCCATGAAATTGATTCTATACCTCAAGTTACAAGTAGCACATTTTGTGAACTGGTTATAGGTTTTATACCTTGTGAAATGAATGATAAAGTGCCATTTTCTAACTCTCAAGAACTTAAATCTGCTTGGAAGATCGATGTTTTGGTGCTTTTTAGCACTCCTTGGTGTGGATTCTGCCAGCGCATGGAGCTGATTGTGCGTGAAGTATATCGAGCTTTTAAGAACTTTATAAATTTCTCAATAAGTCAATCCAAGAATGATGATCCTACACAAATCAAAGGTACTCCACCTTAAATAAAAGCATGTGCGGGAATATTTATTGTTTTATGTTTTGCATATTTTCATGATTATGTTTCTTTATGTTCCATTTGGTGGGTACTCTCGTAAGATAGATCAACTGGAAGCCACTTCATGTGCATCAGCTAGAGAAAAGGAGCTAAAGCAAAAGACACCTTGCCAGATTGAAAGTCAAAATGTCATGTTTAGTATTTACCCCTTGTTTAGAAAGAAGAAAAATACAAAAGAACTTGAATGTTGCATAATTTAGCACAAATTCAAATAACACCTTGCCTGATTGAAAATCAAAATGTCATCTCCAGTATGTGTCCCTTGTTTAGAAAGTAGAAAAATACAAAATAACTTGAATGGTGTATGATGTAGCATAACATAACAACTAGAATATCCATGATGATGATTTTTGTTCAGAAATGTATTAGGTGAGTTTCAGGATGAAGATTTTTAATAAATACAGCAAAGATTGGGAAAGAATTCCTACTGTTGTATGTATATGAATTAATAATAGTTGCCACCAATGTAAGCAAACAGTATGTTAACTAATTTAATCCATTGTTGAATTAGTCATGAATGGAATCTGTGAAAATCTGCATGATCATAATTTATTTAGGTTCCATTTTGGAGAATATTTGGTGAAAAATTGAACTGAGTGGAAACCATGAGCAATTTGAGATTTATGAAATAATTAGGGATATTGTCTTTTTGTTCTATATATGCATATACTGTGCTGCAAAGTACCTATTAGTGTTCATTCATAATGACTCGGATCATTATTTGTTAGGTCAGCCAACTCTGGTTGCTCATTTTGGATTTCATCTTCTGATCCCAGAAATCCTGAATTTTCTGCATAGTTACTGAATCTGCTAAATCTTGTTGGAGTTGGTGCAGACTCATCAAACTTGCTAACAACTCTGTTGCAGATCAAAGCTTTGCTTCATTTGCAGCCCGCACTTTGTGTGCCCTATAAAAGATAAGAGGAAGAATCAAAGAGGGATATTTCTAGACTCATAAATTGCCCAGTAATTCTAATAAAATATTTTGTCATAAGTTATTTATAAGTTTCATAATCAGGAAAATGTCAAAAATATTATATAGAAGATATTATTTTATCAATTTTCTATTTTCCCTTTTTTTTATGATTTAAATATTAAAAAAATTTCTTTCTCCCCTGACTATACCACTCTCTAGCTGATACTGAATGTATCACTACTGGACAAACCCAACCCGATTCTTATTTTCAAAGGTATGATTAGTTTCATGATAGGTCTCATAGAAAGAAACTGAAAAATATGGTAATGTTGCCTTCAGCTTTCCACAGCCAGATCTCCACAAAAGATGTTAAATTCTGGTTGTTGAATTTCATTCTGGAATAACAGAATACTTTAGGTGTTGTATCAAAGACAATGACAGTTTAAACTTGAACTTATTGAAAGTCATAAACGTCTATAAACTAAACAAAAGGTATATTATTAATAATTCTTTTAGTATCAAATTGTTCATGATATGTTTAGAATTTGTCACTATTAACTGTTATTAAATCAACATTGAGCGTGTAACTTAAAGAAGTCATATATTATGTTTCTCTGTTGTTAAGCTTGCATCACATATACTTTATGTTTTTGTATGAGTAGCCCCTAATGATAATGCAACAAGAGTTTGGTTCCATTTTGCATGTTATTTTGATGTCTAATCAACTTGTTCAAGAGAAGCTTTATCTATTCCATCTTACAAATGCATAAAGTAGTTCTCTTGATTATCCAGTAACTTAGATAACTGTGATGATGTGTGCTTCATTTGTTAAGTGGATTGCATACTATGGAATTACATTTGCTATTTTTAAGCACATATGTAATTATACCCAGAGAAGATAAACTTTTAGAAACACTAATGTATATGTTTGTTTATTGCTGCTTTATTATCTTGCTGTTTTGTCATGATGTTATATTTGTCCTTTCTTTTGATATTCAAGTTAAAAGACATTGAAATCTATTTGTGCCATCAGTGATCTTGCCCATTTAGTCCAACTATCTTCCTCAAACCTTACTCTAATGCAAGACACTGAAAGCAGGAACAGCACCTGTAGAAATATTTATTCATGTTATTTTACTCTATTCAGGAATAAGCTTGTTTTGATTGTATCTTTCTGTCATATGGATGTCATCTTCTAAAAATAATTATATTATACTCTATCCAGAAATAAGATTGTTTTAAATGTATGCTTTTTCCATCTAGATGTTATCTTCTAAAATACTACACTGGAATCCATATTCTCAGTGCATGAATTTATGGTCACTAATAGTGCACAAGTTCCTTGCAGATAAGAAAGAAGATCTGGTGCTGAATAAGTTTCCAGCAATATTTTTAATGGATTGTACCCTTAATGATTGTGGTTTATTCTTAAAGCCACTTGGCAAGGTAACCAATTTAAACATGCCAAGCATTTTCAGATACTTAAAACTATGCTCTTTCTCAAACACACTGTTCGAGCCTGGGGAAATTGCTGTTTTTGACATGTTTCTTCCTTGTTGATATCTATTGCTTTTGAATTTTCTTTTGTAGATCCATATTGCCATTGCTTTCTAACATTGGTGGACATCAAAATAAACTAATGATCTATAGAAACTTTAACAACGATAACCAAAACATGGATCTTTTCCCACCATAAGGTCCCCATCATATGAGGTCGGCTACATGTCATCTGCCGACCCTTTCTCTCTCTCTCTCATGTTGTTTGTGTTGCTTTGTCTATTTATTTCTCTTTTCCCTTACATTGTGTACTCAAATATATCAGTTTCCTTAATTCTCTGTTGAAAATATGTACTCATTTCAGTAGAAGTATTTTCATATTGCTTATAGAAAACATACATGCATGGAGTTGATCCTTAATATATTTTCCAAAGTGCTATAGGTAGTTTAATCAATTAAGACTTTCTACCAAATGCTTAGAATGAAAAAGGTATTTGATTTTTTTTTTCTGAGCAGGAGATTCATTTATAATTTGTCTATTTGATGGTGTAAGTGTTTCTCAGTCTATTTGATGGTCTAATTGTTTCTCATGAATCTGTAATTTTATTTTGTAACTGCTTCTCAATAGAAAGCCAGCGAAAATTGACTGATGTTTTAAGGCACTTATTTTCCTGACTCATATGATTTATAATGGCCTCCTGTCTTATAGTGTGCTTTCTCGCAAAGCTCATAGCCTATCTTGTAATAGATTCTTGATATACATGTAAAAGATTTTCCAAATTTTGAGTAGGATTTCTTATAGTTAATAACTTAATATAACAGTAATTGATTGGTCATTACTTCTGCTGGCCTATATTTATGCCATTTGAAAATTTGATAATATCATATCCTAGATTATCGTTTAAATTCAGGTTAGGATTTACTGATTTAGACCAATTGAATTAGATGATAGGAAATGGATGATTAAGTTTCATTAAAGTTTTTAAAATTTTACTTCAACTCTTCAAGTTATCAATAATTTGTAACTAAAATTTTAAATTTTAAGTTTGAAGCTAACATTTTAATATTTTTGTAACAATGATGTGATTACACTCAATTTATTATATGCATTATTTCTTGATGTTATTATGAACTATGAATAATTGAATTATCATATGTATTTTATGACTTATATCATAAACAATCAGTGTAGTGGATGGTTTATCAATCTACATCACTTAATATCACTAAAAAAATAATAATAAATATGAATAGTTACCAATCTACTATTGGTTCTTGGTTCGACCAGTAAATATCGGTTGGCAACTGGCCCAACTTTAACGATATGATTGATAGTTAAAATCTTAACATATACTATCACATAATATGTAGATTATTTTTCATGAAGTTACATACTATATTTTGCTAGTTGCACAAATACCAAGGGTCTCGTAAATAGGAGCATTTCAGTGCTCTATAGCCAATCCTAGATCAATTCAGCCCATTTTTAGAACCATGAACTTAAATTGTTGGTAAGTTTTATTTGAAACATGTTGAAGCTATGAGATTAATGTTAATTAGTTAGTTGGTAATACATAGGCTTGTAGCCTTTCAGATTCTAGCTTGCAACTACACAGGAAGCAGCCTCGTCTTTACTTATTCCTCACGAGTACTATCCTGCAAGTCTTAACTGAAAGGTTTTCCCGTAACTTTTTTGTCTCTTTGTAATGATTTTGCAGAAGGAAAATTATCCAATACTGTTGTTATTTCGTGCTGAGAACAAAAGTGCAATTACCTATGAAGGCAATATGTCAGTTGTTAGTATCATGGAATTTCTAGAATCTCATGGAGGCAATTCTCATAATCATAATTATAAAGGTATTTTTATTTTGAATTGCTTTGTAATATTATAGCAACTCTACACAGACGTAGCTTATTGGGCATACTTAACAACTTCCATGTGGTTCAGATTGGTCTTACCCAACTATTTGATCGAACTCGTGAATTTCTGTTTTGGCTGCAGTATGTTCCTTGTGGCATTCTTCCTAAGTTTGAGGACAATCGAAATTTAATAGGTAGGTGTATTGACTCTGAGCTCGCTTTGATTCTGATCTGGAAAGACTTGATCATTAAGACGTCCTTGATGGAATTATTCTTGATACTCATGATTATATCCAGGGTCAGAAATCCAACTGTTGAGAGTACGAGTGGTGATAGAGTTAATGATAGCATTAATTAAGAAATATTTTCCAGTCTGGTTCAGGAGACATTTATACCAACAACTAATCTTGGTTAAGGCTTCATCAACCATGATGTTTTGGTATCTTTTAGGAAATCTAGTAGGATGAAAGTAAGTTCCCAAGCACTTCATGGGCCAAGAGCCCTCCTTGATTTGAAAGGAGCAAGTATGGTGTTTGGTCTAAGGGTCACAATGCATAGGAAAAGAAACATTGGACCTAGCAAGACTAATTTTGAGGTTAGTCAGTTGAACGTTGGAGTCAAGAATGTTGACACATTTTTTTGTTGGCACGAAAAGAAAGGAGAAGGTTGTCAGCAAACAATAAATGAGAAATAGAAGTGCCATTGATCTTAAATGGGGTAATCTTACAACATTTGTTGGATGAAAAATGAACATGTAGGGAGAAAGAATCTCCCCATCTAATGCTACATTGAATGTTAGTAATCTTACAGTTATCTCTGGTAAAACAAAATGGTGTTTTTCACAAAACAACTCTGGATCTCATTTCTCATGTGTCTATTGACTCTAAATGGAAGAATATGTTAATATTGCAAAGCAGACGACATTGCTCATATTTTTGTTGACTTTAAATAGCCTATGTATTAATTGGGTGTCAAAATTTAGTCTACATGTAAAGGTTAGTAAATTTTTTTGCCAACTCTGTTACTGAAACTGGGCGTCTTTTGCTTATTCTGACTTTAAGGATTTAATATTTCTGAAAGGTATTGGACTTTGTGCCTTTTGTTGTTTACTTCTTTCACTTGTCCATGAGCAGTTACTAACTTGTAGGAGTCATGCTTTATAAGTCTTTACTCTCTCATGCATGGAACTGCAACTTTTACATTCACATTCACAATATTTATTCTTTTTTTGAAGTTTGTTCTAACTTCTTAAGTATTGGTTATTTATTTGCTGTCATATACCCAAGGTGATTAGATCATCTGTGATAATACATCTTGATTATAAGTTGGATCAACATGTTCCAGACATTAGAAATAGCCATTTCAACTATCTGCATGATCTTCTTTTCTATTTATTCAAACTGCTAATATTTGGGTCCTTCTATGTGATACCTAGTTTATTGTGGAGTTGATTTCGTTTTGTTGCCATCAGGTGGCCTGTGACCGTCTTACTTCTCCTTCTCCACTCATCACGGGAAGAAAGAGAAGCTCCGCAGGGGCCAGTTTCCTTGTAGTATTAGCATATTCACTTTTTTGGCATACCACTATCTCTTTATGATCTGGTTGATTAGGGTTTGCAAGCCTTGCTGCCATGTGAGGGTTGCTTCTTTGCAACTTAGGTGATCAGGGTTCAGATGACGGGACAGCCTCTTGTAGGAGTAAAGATGCATACGTTGACCCTCCCCATACCTTTCATGTCATTTCTCATTTCTTATGGGATTTGGTGTATGTTATCTTGGAATACGTTAGCTAAGAAAAGAAAAATATAACTTTCTCTTGTTTGGTCAAATAAAAAGCTGCACAAATATTATAAAGGAAATTGCAATGTTTGTTTTTTAGTATGATAAAATTGTCTAGAACATTGTCTCCCAAAGTCCATGAATTACTTCTTGATTTCTCTTCCTGAATGTTGTTCATTGCCAGACAATGGGAAAATTAGATTTCATCTATTAGCTTCCTTTTCTCTTACTTATTAAGCAACCAAACAGAGGCTTAATGGTCATTTGTTACATGATCATGGAAATGTGACGTTGGTGTCTGAAAAAGCTTCTCGGAGGGAATAGTGGAGTAATATTTGTGAAGGTTTGTGAATCAGGTCTTGCACCCTAGAACTTTTGGCTTTGATGACGGTATTACTAATGCCATGAATGCTTCAATTGTTGTTTGATTGGAAGACAGAAAGGTCATGGAATTATAGACATGCTACGGTATTAAGGCCTATGGATCTGATGACTACACATCAGAAATTATTGTAGCACAACTGCCTCTTCATATGTACCTGGCATCTTCAATGTCAGTCTAAAATGAGAATGATCTGGGATACTATGACTTAGCTATTACACCAGCCCTGTTTGACTCCTACAGCTCCTCCATAGATGTGGTATCTTTGGTTCCTTAACAGATATTGCAATTAGTTTCCTTTCTGTCCACTATCTACATTAGTAGTCTGATAGGACTCTTTTTGCCAACTGCCCTTTAAGTTAACAGTAAGCTCAACTGCCTGCATGTCTTTAAGTTGAGATTAGCTACCACGAGTTTGAGTCCTAAATGGAACAGAAATTTTGTCCAGCAGATCATATATTCAATGTAGTATTTGGCACTGCTTTTGTATCGATATCCAGTAATTGAAGAATCATTCTACTCTTTTGAGACACTGCTTTCGTCTCTCATTTTCTCCATCATGTAGTCCAATCTTCTTCTATATATATCTAGGCCTTCTGTGGACCCAATCAAGGAAGGGAAACACGGATGAACAGGTGTTATATGCATCCACTTTGGCTGCTCATGAGAAACCTCATTCACCAGAAGACAAATACAACAAAATTGTGCTGAATAAAGCTATATCTGCAGACAGCGAACATCCCCTTAATACATGTACACCAGTCACCTCTCATGATAAACACATACATGTAGTTGTGGGATCCATTCTTGCTGCCACTGATCAACTCTTCAATGCTGCTCCATTTGACAAATCTACAGTGCTGATAGTGACCATGGACAAGAACCAGGGTTTCCAAGGTTTGATCATTAACAAACAGATAAGCTGGGATATTTTTAAGGAACTAGAAAGTGATCTGGTTTCACAGCATGCTCCTCTCTACTATGGAGGTCCTGTCAGGTTTCAGACTTTACCTCTTGTCAGTTTGATTCGGAAAGCTAAAGAGGGTTATACAGAGATTGTGAAAGGTGTTTATTTTGGAAATCCAGTTGTAACACGTCAGGTGATTGAAGAAATTAAATTGAAAGAAGAATCTCCTGATGATTATTGGTTCTTCTTGGGTTTCTCAAGTTGGGGATATGACCAGCTTTTCCAAGAGATTACAGAAGGAGCATGGCGGCTGAGTGGAGATCTTATTGAACATTTAGATTGGCCAGAGAACTAACAGATTCTCCATCTGCCTAGATCTTTTGACATGGATCAATGATGCATTTGGTGGATGCTTCGTGAGGTAGGCAGTATGATGCAGTTTTGACAGCTCTGGTCACAGAAGTCGGAACTCAAATGAACGGCCTGAATGAGAATTTGTAATTGTACAATTTTGGATGTTGTAAGCGGAACAAACCGTTTCTTCTAGGTTTGACTTGTGAAATTTCTCAGCATACAATTTTCATAAGTAAAAAAGTAGATCATAGCTTTATTTGCTCAGAAAATTCATGGCTCCTTTTACATTTTGATCTGGCCTTGCCCTTTGATCATAAGTATTCACGATTACAGAATCATCTTTTTAATTTCTAGAAGAGCATGCTCTATACAACTAGTAATGATATATTCTCTGTCGCCCTTTTTTTTTTGTTAATTTGAAAGCCGTTGAGGTGAGTGGTGGTTAATTGCTTTTTTGGGCTTTTCATGCAAAGATGATGTGATTTTTATTTTTTGCCCAACAGTTCCTTAGCTGCATTATTTTGGTTGCCAAACTCTCCTGCTTGGATATATGTTTTTAATCTGGTCTATGTATTCGACTTTGAATACTGTCGACGATGGGAATCGACCAAATAAAGAAATAGCCTTTGAGATGGAAACTTGTACATAATCTGATTAAAGAAATTAAATTTTATGTATTATGTATCATACAACGGGGCATCGGAAGAATAGCAGAATCAAAGAATCTGGCATCATCAGTCATTTTGATGTCAAAGTTCTAACAGCAATTGAATGTCTCGTATGTGAGACGCAACAATTGAATGTCTCGTATCGATTCATTGTACGAACAGCAAGAGGTATTTATTCTCTGTGCATGATCATATACCTATGTATTGTCGAACCAATTTAAATATCCTTGGAATATGCACTACGAGATATGTAGATTAACTATGATGGATCACCAGTTTGTTATCACATGTTAATTGGCTTTACTATCTAAGCACTTAGCAATCTCGTAATATCTTATTTACCTGTTTCAAGTGATTTATTTAACAAAATCCCGCTGCAGCTCTCCGCTTTCGCTCTGCTAACCTCTCCTTCCGATCCCCTTTCTCGGCGCTCGCTGCTCACTCGGAGGCCCCCGCTTCCACTGGTCCCAAACCCTTCTCCACCCTCAAAGACGCGATCCTTTCCGAATCCGACCGTGTCGCGGAACTCTTCCAGTGCCCGTCCACCTTCCCTGTTTCCACTCCCAGCGCCGCGCCCCCTCTTCGTCCTCACCGTCCGGAAGCACGCCTCCTATCCGACCCCATGTCCCCCGAGCCCGAGGGCTTCATCATCCGTCTCATCTCCCTTTACTCTGCCGCTGGCATGCCTGACCACGCCGCCGCCGCCCCTTCAACCGCATACCAGACCTCCTTGGCAGGCCCCGTTCCGATAAATCCCTCTCCGGCCTCTTTTCCGACTACTTCCACAATCGCCTATTTGATCTCATCATCGAGACCGGTGATCGTGCACCGAGGGAACTCTGTATTGCTCTTGGCATCGTCTCTTATAACATTCTGCTTCAATCTCTGTGTGCAAAAGGTGATCTTGAAACCGCCCGCAATGTGCTCGACGAAATGTGCAAAAAAGGAGTTAGGCCGGATATCGT